>PVIR01003567.1:0-87315 GCA_004026965.1 Petromus typicus
TCCGTGTTCTTTGTGCCGCGTGGGAAATGTGCTAAGCCTGTGTTAAGCAGGATGGGAAGTGGCAGACAGAAATAAGAGGGCAGGGAATCTCCTGACCAAGGCGTTGCTTTTCTAGCCACTGCCCCTGGGACTGGGGATGCCACTGTGGGCCTCTGTTGGGCCCCAGAGCCCCCGTCACTGTGGGGCACAGGGCTCAGCTCTCACTGGCTACACACAGGAGGGACAGGGGTGTGGGAGAGGAGCACATTTCCTTGGGACACTTGTCAGCCTACCCGAAGACAGTGCCTCTTGGGCAGCTGGCGCTCCACTTTTGTTCTCTGTCCAGGGTGGCGGAAGAGCCTGAAGATCAGCAGCCGGCTAGGGTGTGGCCACCATTGATTTAGTCAGCACTCGGACCCTGTCACAGTGCTTTAGCCCTACCTGGGGATTGAAGGTTGGGACTCATGGAGTGGAGAGGGAGGATCTAAGAGCCCATTTTCTCCCAACCACCTGGCTCTCTGGCCCATCGTGGGACATTGTTATGATGGCTGTAGCTGCGTCAGGGGACAATCTCTGCAAATGGAGATGCACCCAAAGTGACTTGTGACATGAGGCTCCCATGGCCTGGACCTCTGCAGAGTCCTGGCTCCCAGCCAGACCCAAGGACTCCTGGCTACTGATGTGAGGAGCTCATGGGTCTCTCTTGATGACAGTGCCCCCAGGAGGAGAGACTGTGAAGACCTTGGTGGGGAGCCCACCTGGACACCAAGGGGGTATCCTGGGAGCACACTCACCTGGCTGGGCAGAGGTGAGTGAGCAAGGTGGTTTGGATGACTGAGATTATTCCCCACCAATGGCTCTTTCTACTTTGGGACCAGGGACATGCTCCTGTTCTTGACCACTGCACAGCATAGGGCCCAGTTTTTAGGTCACTTGTTGGACTGTGTCGGGCCTTGATTGTTGATGTGGAGGGCATGATTTGGGGCTAACCTGTATCTCCTCCATTTTCTCTCTGGATATCCCACTCCAAGGGGCTAACAGAGATGATCACTTAACATGGTGTGAGAAGGGTAGCTTCTCAGGAATCTTTTTGTGCATCTACTGCCTCAGAAGATTCCCTGAAGCAATAAAGTCCTATTAACAAAGCACCCATCTCTTCCTTTTCCCTGGAAACTAATCATGGACCAGTGTGACTACAAGCTAGAGCTCTCTTTCTCTGTAGTAACTGGTGTGGACACCTGAGTTTCTATGGTCACGGCCCAAAGCAGAGACTGGTGGAGTCTCTGAGAACCATCACAGCCCTACCCAGAGAAGCTTGGAGGATCTCGGTACATTGCAGTCATCAGCACCCCCTCTGTAACTCATTGTCCATTCATTAGCGGAGGTGACTCTGAAATAAGCATTTGTATTATAACAGTAGGCTCCTCTTTCCAGCTGATTCTTATTCCTGCGTGACTGGAAGTTCCAAGGACAATAAAATGGTGGACATGTTACATGAGTTTCAGGGAAGCCAGAATGGGCCCGGCGGTAGCCTAGGTCCCTTGTAAGGGAACAGATGGAAGAGGAAACATTTGCTGTCTCCGAGGAGGCTTCCCCTGCTTATAGCTGGCAGAACCTCATTCCCAGCAGTTGAGTTATCAAGAGAGGAAGTGGATAAAGCTAGGATGGACACTAAGCTGGAGATCTCTTCCCTGCTGGTCTAGCTGATCCCACTAGAAGCTCCAGAGCTCTATGACATCCGTGGTGGTCCTGTCTTGGGGACAGGGGTGCCCCCTTTGTGTCTCTGAGTCTATTGCTCATCAGCCTCTGGCTGGCCCTGGCATGAGTGGAGGTTGTACGTAGCCTCTTATTTGAGGCCGCTTCTCTGGATACAGGAGTGGCTTCTAGAAAGGGGTGGTGTCTGGTCAGGGAAGAGATCTTGTGATCATCCGTGAGCTCCATGCCCCCCATGGACTGGCCTGTCATAAGCTTCCACTTCCTTATCCCTGTCCTTGTGAACAGGGCTGTCGTGGACCAGCCCTTTGAATAAGGCCATGAGGGCGGATTGGTGGCCCTGTTTGGAGCATGGCTGGTGTGGGGAAAGTGAGCCATCTGTGTTCTAGAGCTCTGGGATCTAGGGGAGCCAGGCCCGGAGCCCACCAGCCTGGGGAGGAGTGTTTGTGTGAATCCTGTAGAAGACTAGTGTTTGGTGACGTCTCTGCCTGGCCACACATTCCCATTCAGTCTGTGTGCTCTGGGACACCAGGGTTTGTGGGGATAGCAAGCAGGGCTGGGCAGCTCTTTGGGTGCCCTTGGGAACACGGCTCTGAGGTGTCTGACCCTGTATCACCAGAGGCCATCCTGACTTCTTTTCTGGCCACTCTATCTCTCTGCCTCTCTGGTTTTGAGCTGGGCTTTTGGTCGGAAGTTCATATCAGTCTCCTAAAGCTAGAGTAGGTGTGGAATCAGGACACAGAGGCTGCACATCTGGAGGCCAAGTGAAGAGTCGGACTTCGAGCAAAAGTGGCCCCCATAAGTCCCAGTTGCAGGGCTTCAGGCCTGGATCCTGGAGGAGGGAGAAGTGCTTGCTGAGTGGGAAGATGGGCCTTTCCCGGGGCTGCATAATGAGAGGGTAAGAGCGGCTTCTAATGAACAGTTCAGTATGTCTGTGTCAGAGGTGCTTGCTGACGTCGTCAGAGTTTTGAGCTCTGTCTCTTCTTGGCTGAATTGAAGATCTTCTCCCCAGCCAGAGGGTCTGAATCCACGTAGGGTTTTGGCACACTTGGCTCCCATGAGAGCAGTTGTCATGAATAGAATCAGCATCCTGAGACGGGGGTCACTTTACCGCCGAATGGTGGCCCTTTGTGTCTCTGGAAAAAGGTGCTGAGAAATGGATGTGAAGGGCTTTGGAGATGCTGAATAATAAGTGAACTTGATCCCACAGCAGCAGCACGACTGGAGACTGAATGGCTCCCTTTGATTGACCCAGTTATACCCGCAGGGTTCTGGACTGGTGCTTTGGAGACAATGATTGGCTTCAGCCATATCTTTCTGGGCCTTGATGCTATCAGATTCCCAGCCACTATACCTTCTCATCCCAAAAATGAATTTTGGATTTTGAGAATAATTCAGGTTTTTTTTCCCAAAGAAGGTAAAGTGCAGAGCTGTGCCTTGCACACTAGATTCCAGATCCAGGAAGAGGATTGATTTACAACTTGGGGAGGGGGTTGGCATCACAGAGACCAGTCTGTATGGGCCCTGGTGCGAGGAAATAAAAACCTCAGTGTGTGTCTGTGTTCTGGCTTCATTCACTCATTTATTCCCTCGTTTGTGAAGCCAGCATACAGGCGTGATGGGAGGTCAGGTTGGCTGCTGTTGTGCTGGAGATGTTCCGTATAGTGTGGGGTTTGATGATGGAGACTGGCCTTGGGGCGAAGGAATGCTCCTCTCCTGAAACTGTACTAAAAGCAGCTGGAATGCAGTCTATATTTTCTACACACGACAGTGTCCTGAGAAATGACAATCATTTGTCAGCAGTCTTTCTGAATTCACAGGACAAATTCCCTCACATCTGATAAATAATAATTTTCAGAAATTATAAACCACGACTCTCCTACAGATACGAAATAAACTTGTGCTAAGGATTTTGTTTAGGTTGTTAGGAATGAGGAAACTGATATGATGTTGCTCATGTATCAAAGGACAACCCCAAAATCAGACACATTTATAGATCGGAAATATTCAGGGGAATATATGCACTGAGGCAAAACTATTTTCTCCTACAGTTGGGAGGGGAAGGTAATTGGACTCGCTTCATAAAATTTGCATTTATAGGTAATTATTTTGTGTCGCTATCTAGTTACAGTATTGTAAAATAGCTCATGAGCAGTGAAAAGGAAGACAATCTAGAAGTGTGTGCTATAGAGAATGCATGACTTCTTATTGAAGCACAACATATTCTCTGTACTCAGTAAAACTCAGGATTTTAAGAATTACACTTATTTTTTTAAAAAACCTTCTGTATCCCTTTTACTATGCAAGTGGCAGTAATAAAATGTTTTTCTTCATTTGGAATTATTTTCTGCCTATTTTTCCTATATTAAAATGGAACTATTACTCTTCAAATAACTTGAAGTGTGGTTTTTGGAAAATAATTGGTGAACTTTCTCTGTCTTTTCCCAGGATCTATAACAATGAGTAGGAAATATGGCTTGTAAGTACAGGTAGTTAATTTATAAGATGTTAAGTAGATAAATAATATGAATAACATTGGAGTAGTGAATTTGTGACCCAGAAATGAAGTAATTCACACAGCACAGAAAGTTGTAGAACACAACTGTTGTGGGCTGGGTGATGAGACCTATGGGAAAAGGACACATTAACGAATGCCTAGTTACCTCTAGAGCATAACTCCTGGACAGTAATTGGGTGTTTCTTCATGCACTGCACTGTTTTTTAAACTATGAAAAATTTTAGAGTCCTTTGAACAAAGCTGACATTTTTCAAAATTCAGGAAGACTCCCAAGTCTTGGATGCACTTGTCACATCTGTCTTTCTGGGGTTCATTCTGGGAGTATGTGGAGCTATGAGGAACACTGGAAGGACTTAGGTGTTCATGCGAGCTTTGCTGGCCTGATGGACTGTGAAATGTTCTGTCTTGGTCCTTGGGCAGCCTGTGACTTTAGCCCGCCTCTCCTGGTGGGAGGCCTTCCTTTGTCTTTCTCAGCCCTCTGTACTCCCTACTGCTTTTTCCTCTGGCTCCTTCCCACTGGTCCCTGGGATGCTGCCTCATCTGTGCCTCTGTATCCCACAGCATCCTCACCTTATGGGGTTCTTCCAGGAAGTTGCTTAACCTTGGCCACTGACTGTGATCTTCCTTCACTCTGGGCTCATGCCCACATTTCCAAACACTGCTGGACTTCTGTACCTGATATTCTTACACTTCACATTCAGTATGGTTAGGATGTCAATAATCATCTCCTTTTTAGACATATTATCTCTGCCTTTACCAAACACTGTCAGTCCTCTCTTCTCGGTTTTCTTCTTTCTGACTTTTCCTTTTATTTAATGGGTGTACCCTAATCCTGACTCTTATCCCTTCCTTTGTGTGTCATTGCAGCATTTTAGTACAGTCAGGATACTTGATGCCTTGTGGGTGAAGACTGTAAGCCAGACACTGACTCAGATGCTGGAGACCCGGAGCGGAGGACACACACATTAATTAGATGCTTGCATCATTGAGTGTATAATCACAACTGAAGATAAGCACTGGGAGGAGCATGTCCTGAGAGCGTGCGATGAGTCTAGATTACCTGAGTGGGCCAAATGACACTTCTTTGGAGGAAGGATTGTTGCATGAGGTCAGAGGAAAGAGTAGGAGAAACATTTATATGTGAAGTTGAGGTACAGGGGCACAGTTCACCAGGTGACCCTAGTTTTGGCCAAGTCTGTAGGGTGGCTGTAGGCTCAGTGCCCTGGGAGACAGAGGGTGAAAGACTGGATACTGGGGGAAGAAACGAGGGGCAGAGTGGCAGGTATACTAAGTTGCAGTACATTGGGTATCTTTCTTCAGGGTGAAGAGGTGTCTTTTAGGGGTTTTAAGACAGGCAGAGGATGACATGAGCAGATAAGCCTTTTCTAAAGGTCTCTGTGTTATGGAAAATGCTGGATTATATCACAGCAGAGACAAATTTACAAGGAATTAGGAACTCTCATTGGGGTACAAATAAAGAGAAAAGAATACCCAAAGAATGTGCTGGCACTGACTACTTCATTTTCCTGGTTGACATGTGCCATCTGAATAAACAAGAGATGTATCGTCCAGTGACCACAAAATGACCAAAGTGAAGGCCCAAGGTATAAGCTGGTTGGGCAAGAAAGTGATTGGTAAATGGACAATTGTACAAGTACACTTCTCACAACAGAAAATGTTAAGAAGTTTCTCCCTTGGATCTAGGAGAATCTTCTCCAAAAATGTCTCACCATGAACTTGCTCCAAGTTGTTTTCTCTCTCACATTACTTCCACTGTCCTAAAAATCAACACAAAATGTATCCCACACTGGCAGTCATCTTGGATTCCTACCCAAAACACTGAAATTTTTATAGGAAACTCTAAAGAACTTGATATATTTATCTGTGTATGTATATGGAAGTATATGTATTTAACCACTTCAAAATTAGATTACATAAAGCAATAATGACAGTGTAGGTGTGATTAGAACAAAACATTTTAAATCTTTGTGCTTTTCGGGAAGAGAGTTGATGTACTGATTAAAATGTAATTTTATTATTCACATGTGTATATTAAAGTTTAAAAGGAATTAGTACAATAATGAGAATGGTGAATATGTTTTCCAAACTAAAAGTGGAGACAATTGGTATATAGAGCCCAGATATTTCAAAGAAGAGGAAGAAGAAAAAACAGGATAAATAAAACATGTACAATAAGACAATATAAATAAAATTCAAATAGATGAATATAATAAATGTAAATGGACTAAATTTCATATAGACAGGCAAGCTGGGTTATAAAAGATTTCATCTATGCTATTTCAAGCCATAGATATATGTACAACATGAAGGCACAAATAGTTGACTATTAATGAAAAGAGATAGATGTAATAAACAAGCACCAACAAAAGATGCCAGTGTATTGTATTGGACATTACTGTCCAATAATGGCGCTTTGAGGGCAAAAAGAAAAGAAAGTCACTGGGATAGAGAATGGTGACTGTTACAGTTTACCTTGAAATAGAGAAGTTTAAAACTTGTGAGCACCTAATATCAGCCTGAACAGAAAGGAAAAATAATGAAGGCATAATCTTAAGATACTGAAAAAAGTGAAAAGTTTATAATGATATTAAGAGATTTTAATACAGTTCTCTTTGTAACTGTATTCAGTAATAAATATTCCATGGAGGACATAGAAGACGTGAACAAAGGTTTGATTTGGAGGACATAAATAACACCTTACTCTCAACAATATGCAATACATTTATATTTCAAATATATAAAAATAGAACACATGTAAGAGTTCACTTGCCAGGCACCACAGTACCTGAAGGGAACCCCAGTTTCTTTGCAGGCTGAGGTAGGAGGATTGCCAGTTTGAGGCCAGCTTGGGAAACTTGAGACCTTGTCTTAAAATAATGAGTGAGGATGGAGCTTATTGGTAGAGTGCTTCCCTAGCACAAGGACTTCAGTTCAGTCTCGGGTCCTGCAAAACTAAGTGAACAAATGAATGAATGAATGAATGAATGAATATATATGAAGAATTCACCTTGTGCCTGGCTATTGTGTTTCTGAAAAGCCATGGAATGAATCAGCATAATAGCGACTGAATTGACTGACCCCAGAGGCATGTCTAACCTTCTGTTGTATGCGGATAGTCTGTCACATCACCCTTTACCGTACAGTCAGGAATCACTTAAAGATGGGGGACTCATTTTGAGAAGTGAATGTTCTGCTTATTGTGAGGCCCTGACTCCGGCCTAGGTGGTATGGCTTCCTGCAAAGCTGTGCAATATGTACAGCGTATCACCATGCTAAGTACTTTAGGCAGAGGTGACACTGTGGTGTCTGAACACAGAAAAGATGCAGGGAAAGTAAGGTACAAAAGCTAAAAGCAGTGTGCCTTTCTCAGCAGCACATTCTGTGGGTGACAGGAAGTTGCCCTGAGCCACTGCACACGTGGGCTTTGGACGTGAAGAATGGCACACTCAGCAGATTTTGTTAACACTGCATGCTTAGGTGACACTGGATTTACAAAAGAGCTTTTCTTCCTACAGTAATAAATTAACCTTAGCTTACTGTAACTATTTTACTTTATAAACTTTCTAATTTTTAAAAACTGACTCTTTTGGAATAACACTTGGCTTGAAATGCAAACACTGTACAGCTGTACAAAAATACTTTGTTTAGATTTTTATTCCATAAACTTTTTTGTTAAGTTTTTTCAACTTTTGAAATGTTTTGATAACAAATGAAGACACAAGCACACATACTACCCTTGGCTCTCACAGACTCCAATGATCAGGGTCACTACCATCCCTTTTACATCTTGTTCCCCTGGAAGATCTCCGGGGCCACAGCCATGTGTGGAGCAGTCATCTCTGCAGCACTAGTGGAGGGCACTGCCCGAGGCTGTCTTATGGTTAATCATTTTTTAAAGATAAGTAGGAATATACACTAAAAAACTGATACAAGGATAGCACAGTAAAGGCATGCGCCAGCTGCAGTGGTCCCCGATCATGAGGAAGAAGCATGTAGTGGGCTGTGCTTATCTGGCTCCAGCACATATGATTATCTGTGCCTGCATTGCCACAGCAGGCCAGTGATGTTTTGTACTGTGTCTTCACTGTAGATTGCAAGGACATCACTAGGAAATAGGAAATTTCTGTTGTATTAGACCTGCCCAGGAGTGCCCTTGAGTGCGAAGTCCCTTGTTGCCTGAAATGTCATTATGTGGCACCTGGCTGCATCATTCAACTGTAGAGGAAGACTGAAAGCAATGAAGTATTCATTGTAAGGAGTTAGAGGAGAGAATATTAAATCCAAAGAAAGGAGACTAAGGTACATGAGCAGGGGACTAAGGTATATGAGCACAATCACTGAAGTCGAAAACAGATGTAATCAATAGAAGCATCAATAGAAAGACATTTAATCGATAGAAGGTGACAAACAATAAATTTAGTTTTTACTAAAGAACAATAAATATGTAAATCTGATCAGCAAAAATAGGTATTATTTGTCAAGAGAAGTAGAACCACAAATATAGGTATGGTAAAGAGTAAAAAGAATAGTCTTTGCTAATATATTAGGAAATCCAGGTAAAGCTGACCATTTTCTAGAAAGGTACAGCTGAACAGCATGACCAAAGAGGACCCTGAAAATTTAAAGGAGGGTGTAACCCTAACAATTTAACTCAGTTTCAAGTGTTTATTTAAATATATTGAGGCAATTTATCACATGAGCAGGTTAAGAAAAGAAACACAGTGATTTCAGTAGACACAGAAACACATTTAAAGAGTTGAAACCTGGTCTTTCTCTTTCTCCTCTCCATCTATATGTTCATCTGTGTTTCTACCTTTATTTCTCTCTGTCTGCCAAGCAGGGTCATAGGAATATTTATCCAGACTTGAAAATAAATATGATTATTAATCAAACATAAAGAGCATTTCTTTTAAATCAGGAGTAAGAGTGATCATTATTTTTTCTACCCAGTATTTTATCTGAGATCATAGATAATGTAGTCAAGAAAAACTAGAAACATAGACACCTCAACATAAATACATATTTACAAATGTGACCTGCTGAACACAAGAGAATACAGATGATAAAAACTCGAGCTTCCAGATAGAAGGCGCAGTTCATAGTGCACACCAGCCATCCATAAACAGAAGATTTGGAGCCACTGAGAGAGCAGGGCCAGTGCCCAGTGACTGTGCCCCTTAGTGGGTGGGCACATCCTTCAGTCTTCTGAGTGAGGTGCCAGGGGCCACCCTGACTGTCCTCGCCACCACTGCTTCCTTCCTTGCCTCAGTCAGTATTGTTCTGACTAGAAGAAAATGAAAGGGAAGATGAAAAATCCAAATCCAATTTCTGAAATGTCTTCTACACTTTCTAGTGATCTGTGACTTTCTCAGAACACTCTCGAGGAGGGAAGGGTATAATCCTAAGGTAATAATTTTGTGGCTAAAAATTCAGGGCTCAGAGCCACTGAATGTTCCACTCCTGGCAGCAGGAGAAGCTTCCCAGCCCTGTGCAGTACGGAAGCCAGCGGTCACATGTAGCCAGTCAGGCATCCAGCTGTGAAGTGGAGTTGTGCTCTGAGTGTGAAATACCCATCCAGTGTTGAAGACAATATATTGACTATTGCTTCCATATGATGACATTTTTACATATTGGGTTAATTGCAATTATTGCAGTTGTTTTAAAAAATTTTTATTTGAATAAAAACTCCATACTTGCTATGAAGTTTAGGGGTACAGGGGCCCCCCCATATATACTATATGAATAAAAGCTCCGTACTTGCTATCCATTCCTCTCCACACTGAAATGTTTTGATGTCTTATTTTATATGCTTTCTATATTGCCTGTCTCTTAACATATTAATGTAGTTTCTATTTTGGGTTGCTTTTGAATCTTCGTATTAAAGACGTGAATGGTTTCTGCACCATGATCACAGTGTTAGAACAGTCTAAATTTGTACAGTACTGTCACCAGTGAGTTTGATAGATTCTCATGTTTTCTTTTTACTCATTAATGCCTTATTTGGGGTTGAAGAAGTCCTTTTAGCTAAAATTAGTACATTTTCTTTCAGAAAACATGTAAAATGTGACTGGCAGATAATTTAAAGCTCTGGGTGAGGGTTGGCTCTGTAGACACATTATTTCTCCGGGACAGCACCATCCAGGTCTGCTATGTCCGAACTGTGGGACTGGGGGTTTAGCCCTTATTTGCTCCTGTCTCCCCTTTCTCCTGTCAGCAGGGGTTGGCATCTTCCCTCCTGCAATTGGTTGAGAGCAAGTGAGAAGCCCCTTTTCTTCACAGGATTACTCTGTGCATCGTGGAGCTTTATAAAACCGACCCTGGATGATTCTGCTTCTTATTTGCCAGTGCATTTTTGTTCCAGAGCATGGCATGATCCCAGAAATTGAGGAGGGGAAAATGGCTTGGAAAAAGTTGACCACACTGCTGCCCTGCTGGCATTTGGCTTATTTATTGGAGCCAGAAATCAGAACCAAGCTTCAGGCGAAGTTTTGAAGTTTGTCCTCCGATGGGCTTCTACTCTTCAAAGATATTGACTTTGTATGCTCCACACCCCGTTCAGGGTCAGCCCTAAAAACTGAGCCCTGTACCCCAAAACTGGGTACAGTGATCTTAGCGTCAAGAAAAATTGCAATGGTTTTTGTGAACTGGAACATTTTTTGGTCAAATCATTAAATACTTGTCTTACTTTTGGTTATAAGTATATAATAAAGTGGAATATAATGACTAGTATTTAGCAAGTACACTTAATTTAGAACATCAGAAACATTGAGAATCTAAGTTCTTTTATTTCTTTGTTTAAAAAAAAAAAACCCCTTCTTTACCCACAGTAGTTTGCGCTGTGCTTATAGTCGGGAACAATTGTTCTTTCCATTGCTTTGACAGTTGTGATGCACTTCTGTTCATTTATCTTTTGCACTTTGAGATATTCCTGTGGGACATCGTTCTTTCTCCCTCATGCATGCTTCCTTCATTTGTGCTGATGAATTGCCCTCCACAGCACCAGTGGCTGCAGATCCATGGCCTTGGGAACTGTGGTCCTGTTCATGTTCCCACTGTTGGCTGATTCATCCACTTGAATTCCAGTCATGTTTCACTTCTGATGTCTTTGCCCATCTTTGCTTCACTTTTCCTCTTGATGACCACTTTCTTCTTCTAATTGTACATCTTATAAAATGTCTCTTGGGCTTCATGGCTGAACATAAAGGGAGACACAGCTTTGCCACCAGCCGTGTCATTGGGGGACTAAGTAGCTGACGCAGTGGCCATTGGGGCCACTCTGCTGGTCTCCGATCCCATTGCACATGTCGTTTGCATGGTTTGTGGACATGACATGAGCAGCAATGGCAGAGTTTGTACCTTTAGCAGCTAGTGCATTTGGGGGCCACTGTTGTTAACTATGTCACAGGAACTGCAATGAGTGTCTATCAGAACTTACCAAAGAAAAGACTGTTCATACTTTGTGTGTTCAGAAGATTGTTCATGGCAGAAAGACACATCTGCCCCTGGAGTCTTTGTTTCTAGTCTTTGGTGTGATCTGAAGGGATACGTTTCTTCATCACATTCCTCGAATGATACCTTGTGGGCATTTCAAGTGTGCAGGGGAGATGCTCAGGGCCCACTGGTCATTAAGTCATTTGACAGCCATGTGCCCAGTCTCTGGTCTGGCCTGGGCTCAGTGCTAGGCTCTGGCAAGTTACTGGCAACTGAAAGTGCCTGGAATTGCTCTCATTTTTGGTTTTTGGCAGTGAGCTTTTCAGCATATTTTCCAAACCACTGCTTATCCTGTTTGCACAAGGTTTCACGGCGCCTTCTCACTTGTATGAGTCTGACTTGGTTGCTGGGTTGCTCTCTGTCAGCAGCATCAGGTCCCTCTAGTGGGACGCAGCCCCCATCTTGGTGTGCAGGGTGGGGCAGTGCATTTCTAAATAGAGCAATCAGCTAATGGACAGCACCTAAGCTGGCCTCACTTCTGGTTAATTATTCAGAGCATGTTCTCTCCCAGCCTGTCCCACTTCTGCACATCTTCGATCTTTAGGTCTCTGAACTGACCTGGGAGTTATGGCTGCCATGCTCTGTGGAGTATGTTATCATTAACTTAGACTCAGATGTCTGCCCAGAGGGTTAAACTCCACTGCAAAACTACTTTAATCAGGAGAGAGGTGTGGCCAGAAGAAGAGAGGTTCACGGTCTTAGAGCTTTAAAGAAAATTTTTAAAAATCCTTTTGAGAGTCTTTGCCATTAAGTATATTAAATAGTTTTGGCAAAGAGCGTATTTGCTTAAGAAATCTAAAACACTTATGAGAGTACTCTCTGGCTCCTGGTATGAAGGGAACCAAATATCTGTGGAGCCATGAGCCCTCAGAAAGTGTCGTACCTGGGCCTCCTAATAGCCATGTAGGTTGGGAACCATTATCTGTGTTTAGACTGTTGAGGAAATTCAGGCCTAGACAGAAAGTTGAGATGCTGAGGAGCTTCCCTCTGGCACGTGTAGTTAGACTAGAATTTTAGTTTTTTAGTTTGTCTGGTTCCCAGATCTTTTCGTGGTCCCTTGTAGAAGTGAGTGATTTTAAATGCGTGGTGTGCCGGTCACCACACTCCATGCTGAAAACCCATTTGTTACCCCAGCTCTATGATGTGCCGCTGCCTGTGAAGCTGTCAAAGGTTCTCAGTCTTGAAAATCCAACTCACTCCCTGAATGAAAGGCAGAGCGAGCAGGAAGATCATTATGGTCACTCCTTGCCATACTGAGGTGCCCTTCCTTCCTCCTGGCATCTTCCTGTGCCCACTGTTTCTATCTTAGAGGTGCTTAGACATAAGTAAAAGTGTTCCCCGTGAACTAGGTCCCGCACAAGGAAGAAGAAGGCACAGAAACTTACCGATTGAAATCCTATCTGTTTAGCTGGTATCTTGTTTGGGTTTCCCTAAATCAGATATTCAGACAAGGACTTGGGTACAAGGAAGCGACCTAGGAGCTTGTCTGTCAGGTCTGATCCCCTGCGGGCTCTGTTTGTTCCCTTCCTTCCCCTCCTGCAAGTGAAACCTATGTTGTTGCATTACATGGATGCCAGCGATGGCACTCAGGAGAAGCTGAAAGATGCCGGCCTAGAGCAGGGAAGCTGGGGACAGGACACCAAGCTGAGTTGCCTACTGGGGCCAGCAGCTGTCCTCTGTACCTGGTGCTGCTGGGTGACTTTCCCAGAGGGTAGGAGCCTCAGTAAAGCCCACTTCCCTTGCCTTGGAAGGTTACTCAGATCTGCCTGCCCCAGACCCTGGGCAACTCTGTGGCTCCGCTCCTGGCCTCTGCTCTGAGTGGGCAGAGGGGTTGGGAATGTGTGGTGGGGTTGGTTCCATGAAAGACAACAGAGAGTGCTGTGGGAAGCTCCTAATGCAGTCCTTGTCATCTTTTCCAGCCATCTCGGGCCAGCACTATTCCTATGCACCCAGTGGGCCATATCAGCCAGGCTAAATGTTACCCCAGTCAGTCATGGATGGAAGAGAAAGGAGGTGCTGGGGCCAAAATAATTGGTTTTGAAATGGAGGCAAACAGTTTTTCCATAGCAGAAGGGCAGATAGGCAGCAGGGTGAACTTGGATGACCTTTGTACTGGGGAGATTCTCATTTGGGGGGAGGGTCCGCAGCAGTTACTTTGCCACTAAAGCTTGGAGCAAGAAGAAAAAACTGTGGTGGTGACAGGGTAACGATACACTTGTGGTAATGGGTGCTAATTAACCCAGACAGCTGATTTTAATCATTGCTGTCATCTGTTGAAATCAGCTAGCTGACAGAGTGGCTCAGTTTCATCTTTTCCAAGAAGCCGATACTCAAAGCTGTTCTCTTTCCCTCTTCCTCATCTCTCTTCTTTTGCTTTAAAATTGCCCACTCTTGGTAGAGGGGCACATTTTCTAGAAGCCCCATACTGTTGGTGCACTGTTTTGCATGTGACTTTGTCTCACTGGACAAGATAAATGAGGCAGATGATGGCACTGGGGATTTATTGTCTAACAACTTCCTGATGGGATTTCCACAATCAACTTGGGAGGGGCCAATGAAAACTCCAAGATAGGGAGAGTCAACCCACACTTCATGCTACATCTTAAAGGCACCAGCAGAAGTGGTGGCACTTGATTCCCTAAGCCTAACCAGGAGCTCTAAGTGCATTTAGAGTTCTGCAGTTATGCAATGCCACTGTGCCTTGTGGAGTGAAGCAAGGTCATGTGGCAACATGAGGAGCAGTTTCTGGATGCTCTGGCTTCCCACAGGATTGGGCAATGGCACTGCCTGCCCTGTGCTTGCAGGCAGCAGATGGGATAGTGCCATTTATAGCCAATATTGAGCATTTGCCTTGTGGTCTGTGGGCTTGTCTATTCTGCTTGGAGGGGTAAGTGGAAGAGGGCCCAGGCCTAAAACTTCACATCCCTGGAGACTTGGGGTTCCAGGGCTCAGGGCATGTTCCTAAAATGGCTACCTGTGGCCCCGCATTTGAGTGTAAATGACCTGTCACTCTTGGCTTCAGGGGTTAGTGTTTCTAGGGCTACCTCATGTCAGAAATGGCTTGTAGTTGGGCTGGACACCGGGGTCTGATGAGGGCTTGTGTGGCACAAGCTGATGAGTCCCTTGCCAGGGTCCCCTTGGTACAATGTACTGCTCCCCTGTGTAGTCAGGACAGAGCGTCTGCATCTCCACGTAGCTTGGGTGTCAGGTCTTGATCATTTCATGGCTGCTAACTTCGAATCACTTGAGTCTTCGCAGGGACCTTCTGAGGTCCAGACACTCCTCCTGTCCTCTTGCCAAGTCTCCTTATGAGGACTTGTAGGGTACTCTAGTCACTCTGACAGGAAAGGGGCCAGGAGGTGCCGATGAAGGGGCCAGGTCTCCAAAAGCTTCTAGAAGACGTGTTGAAATGAGGCATGCATGTGAGAGAGGAGCACATTAATTCTAGGGCCAAACAGAAATGGGGCTGGATGCAGAGTGTCACTGAAGAGGAGTTGACTGCAGCTCTCAGTGTGGCCCCATGTGGCTTCGCTGTAGAGAGGTGCTGCTCACTGAAGAGGCCACTGCATTCTCCACCTGTGCCATCCAGTGTGCCTGGCTGTGTCACCCTCAGATACTGGTGGAGTGGGGTGGGGAGTAAGCTGAAGAGGGTTCAGCACAGGACTTTCACGACACTGCACACTGAACACGTCCGTGCCCTTCTCCAGCCAGTAGTCATGGTGAGGTACTGGGGATGACAGTGTCCAGTCTGCTTCATGTCCAGCTGCTCCTGGTGCTGTACCAGCCTGGCCACTTCTGTGCCGGCATCACCTGAGATGCTCCAGGGGCTCTTGCCCAGGTCCTGGACACCCTTTATCCTCAGGCAGCTGAGGCAAGGACAGAAAAGTTGTCCCGATGGGATAGCACCTGTCCATCCTCACCAGGCTGCCAGGTGCCTTGGCTGGGGTTCCTGAGAAAGGATTTCGGGCAGCAGGTTGGAGGCAGGGCTTTGAGGATAAGAGTCATGGAGTCTGTCATGCCTCAGTGACAGACTCAGCAGCTCTCCTTCTAGTTTAATGACTCCAGACCCTTGTGGCTTGTACAACAAGTGTGATGACAAGTAATAAAAACTCAGAAGCCAAAGGAGAGAGTGGAGTTTCTTTGTCTTTCTGACTCATGCCTTTAGTTGGGGTGGCCATGAAAATTCTCTGGCGCTGGAAGACAAGATTCAAAGGATTTATTCATGGTCTGGAAAGTGCTTGGATTCCAGCAGGAGGGAGCAAATTTCATGGTGGGGGACTGGGGTCCTAGGGCTTCCCCACACTTTGAGGGCAGCATGGTGGTCAGGAGTCTGAATCTCAGAGCTGGACTCCTGGAGTCAGAGCTGGTTGTGCTGTTGATGGGCTCTGTGACCTTGAGAAGGTGCAGTGGTACCTTGGTTCATGAACTTAATTCTTTCCCCAGTTCTAGTTGCAAACCGAATTGAATGAGAACCAAATAAAATTCAGTGATCGGATTCAATGTTGACCTTCTGGGGAAATTTGATTCATTTCTCAGCTAGTTGGGTTTGCGACTAGAATCATGGAAAGAATTAAGTTTGTGAATGAAGGAACCATAACTCGAACTCTTTGTGATGTGTTTTGTTTCTTTGAAGTGTATATGATGATAATGATGATGATGATGATATTCCCCCACACAGAGTTTTGAGAACTGAACCTACTGTATATAAATCACTTAGAAGACTGACAAAAAGTGTTAGCAACTATAACTAGTTATTCTTGTGCTCGTCTTGTCTCCATGATTACCCTCTAAGGCAAGGGTATATATGTATATATGGTCACTCTGCCAGGGGGCTCTGGGGAGTAAAGTGACTTAGTTGTGGTGATTCACCAATTTAACCTTTGTTTCCTGTCTATCATGGCTGCTATTGGGAGCTGGCTGTCTGTAGGGTGGGCAGGTGCTTTCTTTAGGAAGATGGTGACTGGGTTTTCCACCCTCTTCCTGGGCCTGTGCTCTAGTGGAAAACAGAACGACACCCAGCAAAGTTGAGAGTGCTGTTGCAGGAGAAGAATAGACTTCCATTAGTGACTGATTGGCTGGATGAGTTTTCACCTTCATTCTCTTTGTGTGGCCCATTGTGTGGGGAAGGAGGGAGATATAGGATGGGCCCAAGAACTCTTGGGTTCAAGCACCGATGTAGCCATCAACTGGCATATAGTGACACTGGGGAAGGAAATATCCTTCTGGGACTTTTATTTTCTTAAGAGAGATAGACTAGATCTGTGCTGTCCAAGGCCATAGCCACAGCCACACCTGCTGGAGAGCCTTTGAGAAACATCTGCCAGGTCAGATATGGTGTGAGTGTAAAATGCATAATACATTTGAAGGCTTAGTACAAAGAAGAATTTTAAATGGTTCATACTGATTTTTTACCTACACAATGGGAATAGTATCCTGCAACTAAAGGCAATTATGTGTCGATGCATACTGTAATATGGTTGAACCTTAAAACCTTTATGTTAAATTGAATAAGCCATTCACCAAGGACCACTTGCATGTGATTCCATTTATATAACATGTCCAATACAGAGGAATCTGCAGGCAGAAAACAGGTGAGTGGTGGCCTAGGGGTGGGCATGCGGGTGATAGAGAGTGACTGCTGCTGGGTACGGAGAGGCTTTCTGGCATGATAAAGTTGTTCAAATATTCAAAAAATAAGTGTTGATGAGGTTATATAACCCTGTAAGTATATAAAAGATCCTTTAATTGCATATTTTCAAATGGGAGCATTTTAAGGTACATAAATTCTGCATCCATAGGGCTGATAAAAATTTTTTAATAATTCTTACGTATTTGATGATAATGTTTTTGGCATATCTGGGTAAGTGGAATATATTATTCAAATCAATTTTACCTTTTTTTTTGCTACTGCTTTTGTAATATGTTTGTCAGAGACCCGGGAATGACTTGCTCAGCTCACATTGTATCACTGTTGGACACCACCCCACTGCCCTTCTAAGGAACCTCCTGGCTCTAAATTTAGATTCTTCCACAAAAACCGTCCTCAGGTTTGGGACTTCTGATGACTCATCTGGTATTATGGCTAAAACCCAACTTGAAAAAAAGGGTCATTTTTATTAACACCATTTTCAAAAATAGCTTTCTGAAGAGAAATCCTGGAAGGAGTTACAGAGTCATCTAAGGTGAGCCCAGGAGTGAGATTGCCATTTCTCCTACCCCCATGAGCCACCCCAACCCATAGGTAACCAGAGTCAGGGCTGTTTCAACAAATGCACAGTCTCAGGTTGAACACCATCTTCTTTTGTGGACCCTCCTCCTGGAAGGCCACCACAGAGCTGCTGCTGCTGAGTGGCAGGCCAAGGGGAGCAGGTAACCAGTTCCTGGTGCCCAAAAGACTCCACACATGCTGTGTAAGGGTATGACCTAGGGCCCTGTTTCACGAGGATGAAGAATGAAACCAAGGACAAAGGACACTGACAAGAGGAATGTTTGTTAAAAAGAGAGAAATAGCTTACAGTAGCTAGGACCTGGAGATGGGTAGTCACAAGGACTCTGTCTAGAGTTTTTATACCAAAAAATGGCCAGGGCTTAGACCACCCCTAGTCAAACTAAGGTCGACTTATAGAACTAAAACACGTTTCCTTAAATTAGAGGAGTTGAGGGACCCAAGCAGTGTATGTCTGCATGTGCCTCTTGGCCTCTATCCTATCCAAGTAGTGTATTAAAAAAACAAAATGAGAAGGAAAAAATATTTCCTAGGTAGGAAGGAGTGTAGTTGTTATACTGGGCATCCATCACTTTGCTTATTTCCTAACTTGTTCCATCCCAGGACTTAATTGTCCACTAGTTCTTGGTAATCCTTGACCTCAGGTACCTTCTTCTTACTGACGTCTGGCTATGCTGATTGTATCTTGGGCCTAGTTCCTCCCTGGCAGCCTCTCACCCTTTGCCTAACTTGACTCTCTAATATTTGGATTCTTCCTGTCCTGTGTAGTCCAACTGGAAGCTAGGAGAACACTAAGCCAAATAAACCTCTTCTTCTTTAAATTGTAGATGTTGGATATTTGGTTCCAACAACAAGAAATTGACTAAGACAGAAGCTCAGTGTTCAACACAAAGCTCGGCCTTCACTGCACCTGCAGGGAGGGCTGGAGACCATCTTGCGAAGCATCTGTTGAGCTGAGTGGGAATTACTACTTCTCGAAACTCTTTGCTACTTTCACTGGGTACTGAGGGGAAATCAAGCAGTCTAGATTGTCCCTTTGCTGAGACGCTGGACCCCTGCAAGACCCAGAGTATGTTAGTATCTGTAAAAACCATATCAAGCATAAACCTCCCACCAAACTCCTGGATATGGTGACTCTTTGTGCAATAGGAAGGAGTCTTCCCTTTGCTCTTCCTACCTGTGCCCGAGGTGGGAAAGTCTGGGCCTGGGGCCAGGAGCTGTGGTGCACCTGTGCCATTGCTAACACCTGCCCATGGGCACGTCTCTGCAGGCATTGACGTTCCTGGACTTTCTCATCAAAACACCTGGTCCAGGGCTCCTGGTTTTAGGATGTTCCACGCAAGCTTCTGGCAGCTATCACCTCACTCTTGACCTGCTGTTGCCTCGTGCTCCATGAGCTCTTCTCATAAAGCTTTTTACTAAAAGCAGATTTTAATAGTTTTCCAGGGAGCAAGGCAAAAGTAAACTTGTCTGGGTCCTGCAAGTCTTGTAAAGTAGTAATTAGATCCACAGAAGACTAGTGCATACCAGAAGCCGTAATGGCAAGGCAGATGTGAATGAGTGCTTCTTTCCCTGTGTCTTTTCCAGGAAACATGAGCTTTACAGAGGTTTCCTGGGCAGGACTGCAGGCCCTGAGTGTGCGTGAGGTGGTCACACTTAGGGTAAGATCAATATCTTCTAGATCAAGTCAGAGTAGGTGATGACGTTGGCTGCACTATATCAGAGCCCTGTCTCATTCTGAAGACAACTCACTAAAGAGATGAACCAGTTCAGTTAGACGATCTTCATCTTTTTATTAGCACAGGGATGGGCCCTGTTTCCCAGTTAGAGTCAAGTTAGCTTTATAGTCATTGCAACATCCTGAGGTGGAGAGTGATGCTCAGATCATGCGCCTCTGAGCCAAGTTATCTAAGGTTGTCCCAGGACAGGACACACTGCTGACATGGCTTTGGTACTGAGGGGTGCTCCATGTGGGTCTCAGAAGGGGTGGCTGCTCTGCCTTCTGATACCACCGGGAAGTCTGTTCCTCAGTGATGGGTGTTTGCAGTGTGTGTGGCCATGGTGTCAGAACCAGCTCACTCAAGAGGTGGTTAGGACACAATAGACACAGAAGAGCCCTGGGGAGCAGCTGTGGCAGCCAAGGTTGGGGCCACATGTAACCACATCTAGCGGGGACCAGCGTACACCTGCAGCTCAGTCCTGGCCCTGGATGTTGTGTGCATCTCCCGTGATGTTATTTCAGAGAGTTCAGGGAGGTGTTATTAATATGAAGTGATCAAATGTACTGTGGATGTTTAAATACAAATATTTATCACACTACCATTAGTCGCCCTCAGAATCCTCCCTGTTACTTCCAATATGCTAATACCATTGTTTTTGTCACTTCCTGAAACAGCTGTGGACCTCCTTCTCCCTGGTTGTTTTTAGTTGTGTTCTCTTAGCCTCTTCGATGTCATGAACTGATTCACACCATCGACCTTTTGTGCTTATGTTGACTTTGGGGAAGAGCTGGAAGTCGTATGGCACCAGGTCCAGTGAATAGGGAAGATGAGGGCAGTGCCATGTTTCTATGAGCTGTTTGTCTGTTGGGTGGCAGTCAGCAGTTTTGATCCCACTTCATAACGACAGTCATGAAAGAAGAGTTTCAGAACTGCTGCAGGAAGTAGTACAAACAATGGATAAGTGTGTTCAAAGCAAAGTGTTTGGAGGGAGATTTATGGTAATATTTCTTTTCATGTAATAAAATCTCAAAGCCTAAACACCACCGAGTTTGGTTGCACCTCACATTCACTATTGAGTCTTTGAGATGTTACTTCCCTCAGCATTTTATATGAAAATGTTCAATCGCACAAAAATGTTAAAAGAGTTACACAGTGAACATTCTGATATTCACCACCTCAGTTCCACCATTAATAATTTATTGTATTTATAGCTTTGTTCTTACTGTGATAAATTCCTTTTTGATGTCCCTATCATATTTTGAAGACACCTCCCATGTCTTAGCAGAAGGTTATGTTAGTGAGGCTGAATGTAGAGACCTTTGGAATGGGATTTGGAAGGGGGAGCCGGGCTGGGTCTGCTGCTCCAAAGCCCATAAACTTGAGATACACACCTTGGCTGTTCCAGGACAGTGATGGGGCTGGTGTTGGACTCAGTGCCCTCTGCAGCTTCGTCCAAAGCAGGGACCTGGCATATAGCTTGTGACCTTGGCAAGCTGCTGGCTTAGGATCTTAGCTATCATTTTTTTTTTCAAATTTTGAAAATAGGGATAATTATACTGAGTTCTTGAAGCAATTGTCATATAAAGTGAAGTATCAACATTCAGTGAAGGTTCCCCAAACCATGCCTGGCATGAGATAGGCAGACGCAGGGATGGATGGCAAATAGTGGGTACATGGACCTTTCACAGTGTCCAGCATATCCTCTCATCAAGGCAGAGGTCACTGAAGTTACAGTTGCATTGTAGTTAGAAATACCACTAGGAGCAAGAACAAGAATTATCATAAAGTTACAAAAATGGAACACAAAGAACCTAGAAACTTAAAAAAGTGTTTTCAGTTCATAACCTATGCAGTCTTTGTGTGAATTTATGAAAAAGCTGTTCTGTGTGTCTCTATGGAAGAGGATTTTATTGTTTATTGCTTCCTATAAGTATTGAAGCCAAGAGACCACCGTCCCCCTTTGTGGCCCTTCAGAGAAGGCCCATGGGACATCCTTGCCAACACATCATTTACAGGATAGGATGTGGCTACCAGAGCTCTGGCCTCCAAGTTAGGAAACCCCTCTAACAAGAATGGACATGGTGCTGTGACTCAGTGTCATTGGAGGAGACAGGCTGTCATCAGAGAGACTAGATCAACTTGGGACATACATTAAATGTGTTTCTAATTGGAAAATGAATCAAGGGCTCTTGTCAGCATGAGGGAGCAAAGAGAGCCTTTCTACACTACTTCCAATGTCCCCATCCCTTTAGGAGGCTCAGCGCATGCTTCCACATGCTTGTGTGTCAGGTGACATCATTCCCAGTCCTGTCCTTCCTCCACTCAACATCCCTGAGGCCAGCAGTCCCTTCCAGGAGGTAGACTGTTATTCTGGAGTCTCTGCATCCTTTCTGGCCCATTCTCCCTTTCTCTCCATGGGGTATAGCTGGCTTCAGGTCTGCCTGGGTGGAGCTCATGTAGTGGGGGGACCATGTAGGTCAGAAAGTGGGAGGGCACAATGTGAACCAAAGAGTCTGTCATAGCAGTGCTCCTGTCTTCTTGACACAAAGCCTGGCTGTGACACGCTACTCACATTTCTTGCTGTCAGAAACAGAAAACAATTCAAAATATCTAATTTATTGAGAGATTCACCCACAGATTATTCCTGCAGGTAACATGCACATCAAGACTGTGCGATCAGTGGACCAGTGGCCACATTAAGAACTCAGTTTCAGTTTCTCCTCTGTCTCCCTTCATATGTGAACTCAACCTAAAGGCAGCTTTTCTCATGGTGCAAAAATGGCTGTGGTGGTTTCAGGAATTGCCCCTACCACACAAGAAGGGAACAGCATAGGACATGAGCACTTCTCTCTGAAAAGCAAAACATCTTACTTTCTAGAAGCTCCCCATGGACCTTCATTTTCATCTCACTGGCGGGAGTTACTTTCCACTCTGAATCAGTTCTATTGACCAGGGTGATGCATCTGCTGATTCTTCTGATATGTTGAAATAATGGCGGGCCAGCCCTGGTGTTGAGCTGGGATCACTTGACCTCTTTTCAGAATTTCCTGCTCCTACAGAGAGGCCAGGTGGGAGGGACCTTGAGGGAAGGTCAGTATCCATGATCTCTACCATGGGGACATTTTCTTTCTTTTTTTTTTTTTTTAAATTTTATAATCTTTATTGGTACATTACATATACACATCATGATTGCACTCCATAATGGGGATTTGCACCAGTATAAGACACAACTTAATTCTCATTTTTTCCCATAGCTCTACCCACCCTACCGCCCCCCCATATACATAAAATTTGTTTCCTTATTTTTTTGTTACAATCGCAACATTTTCCCCCTTCTTCCTATTTTACATTGAGCATTTTCTATTTCACAATATATAACATACACTTCTAGGACTCATTTACATCTTTATTTACTCATACCAGAGAAAAGATGCGACATTTTCTAACCTCCGCCCCATGTCTGTGACAAACCTGCTCTCTTACCATCATCTGTCTTTCTCTCTGTCCTTTCATTGAATTGAGAGGAAGTGGAAGAGGCCCAGTCTTTCTCTGATTTTCCTCTGGCCCCGGTCTGAGAACCTACTTCTGTGAGTGACAGCAGGTGCGATTGACGGAGTGGCTCACACAATCCAGAGAGAGACACTGCTTCCCGGATGCAATGGAAGAAGCGATCTGCCCAGGCCTAGGTGATGAGGAGTGGCAGAGTGAGGCCTGTCTGCCTCAGCCTGGCCTTGTTTTCTCCATGGTGCCCCCATCCTTGTGTTCCCTTCCCTATAGGTGGACCTCAGGCCGTGGCCAAAAGCCAGAGGGCATCATCAGTCTTCTCTTTCCATTCACCTCATTCTTCTCCAATTGCTGGTTTCACTTTCCACCCTGGAGAGGTACAAGCAGTGGGCCAGCGAGCCAGAGAGCATAGAGGAAGCAAGGCTTTGTGTTGAATGGAAATGGTGCTGCCTGCCCCCACCCAGCCCTGCCCTTCTCACTGTCGAGCAGAAAGAGGATATTTTAGTTCTGGAGTCAAGTTCTGTGGTGGGAGGAAGGCACATGGGAGAGGAAAATCTGCACCTGCGTCTGCTCAGAGCCATGGCATTTGCTGCTTTATTCGAGAGGCTTGTTTGTAGGAGGAGGCCATGGTGATCTTCAGTAGCTAAGACTATTTGGTGTTCCTCAAGATGTCCCCTCTTCCCTTGGTTCAAGCTGCAGCAGGGACTTCCTTGTGAGTTCAGACTCCTGCTACAATGCCAGTGTCCTACCGGTGTATGTCATGTGTCCCTCTGCCACCTGACTTCCCCACAGGTGGGCCCTGGCTTGACCCACTCCACTGCAGGATGGAAGTTGGGGAGTTTGTGTTCCCAGTAGCCTCTAACAGGTGGGGGGTAGGAGCTCACCCCGATGCATCTCAGGCTCGCTGTGGAGTGTCTTGATTGGCAGCAGATCCTTTCATTCCTCTTCCCCCTCACAAGAAACAACTTGTGCCCAATATTTTTCTCAGACTCTGCTTTTGGAGAAAACAGAACCAGGAACAGAGTGGGTGTGTCTTTCTCAGAAGCTCTGCTGTAGGTCGCCTTGGTCAGGGAGTGGTGCTTCTCAAGACTGCATCATTGTCTGTGATTGGTGTGTCAGTCAGCTTTCTATGACTGTAACAAAATACCTGAGATAACTTACAGAAAGGAAAAGTTTTCTTGGGCTCCATGTTGTGAGGCAGTGTAGAGCAGTGGGTTGCCATGGAGGAGCAAAGCTTCTCATGTCATGTGGCCAGAAATGACAGAGAAGAAGGGAGGAAGAGGCAGAGTCCCACCATTGCCTTTTGGGGGCATCCTTCCAGGGACCTAAAAACTCCCAGTAGGCTTCACTTCCTAAGATCTCATCTCTTCCACATCCTAGTATCACCAGGCTGGTGACTGAGCTTTTAAAGAAAAAGCCTTTGGGTGACAATCAAGGTCAATAATATAACTATTGGCTGAGGCTCCACCTGTGCATGGGTGAGTGGAACTTCCTCCCTCAACAGGTAGACAGAGTGGTGGAGGTTGCTCCCCACAGGAAACTCTTGAGGCTCGTTCAGAATTAGGAAAACTGATGTTGATGACTGGATAGTGTAGGTACCAGACTCCCAGTGTAGTTAGCATTGGATTTCCCAAGAAAGACTCATAGAAGCCCTCCTCTGTGCAAATACTAGTGACGCACAGGGGAAAAAAAAGATACAAGAAATGTAATGTTTCATGGAGAAAATAATAAATTGATAGGGATGATGTAGGGCAATCATTGTTCGGAGGCCATTTTCCTGTTCCTTGGACAAAATGCACTGTTCTTCCTCCCTGTTCTCCTTTGTCTCCTCTTCCCCTTTCCCTCCACCCCCAGGGATTCCTGACACTTGAACCTCTGAAGAAACCTGTTCACTTAGGACTGAGCAAAGAAAGAACTTTCCATTCCTCTCCCCCTCTCTGGCCTGCAGTGGTATTTTCACTTGTTGGCATGAGTTAAGAAAAGTCTGGAGTGAGCCTTTGTACATGATGGTGGAGACAGGGCAGCCTGAGAGGAAATGGCAATTTTGTACTTGTACCCGGGAATAAATTGGACTATTTATCCAAGCACAAATGATGGAGAGGACAGCGATTTTTGAGAAGCCGGGTAATGCAGTGTGGTCAAATTCTACTCAATTTGAAGCAGAATTGGGACTTTAAAAGAGAACTGAAGGTTCCCAAATTTGGTGATTTGCACAGGTTTAAAGGATGACATGTGTGAAAAATAAAAACTCAGGAGCTCTGTCCACAGACCCAGGGCATAGCAGGCAGTGTCACTGGGGAGAAAGGGGACACATGATGCCATGGTCTCCGCACTGTCCTGAGGAATGTGTATGTACTTAGAAATTATTTATCATTAATTTTGTAGTATATTATATATGTGTGGGTATAAAGATGTATGATACTTAAGCCTTGCACTTCACTTTATGTTTATTAGATATAGATTTAGAAGAAGGACTCTGATTTGGGCTTCATAAACCTTCAGTCCACCGCCAATTTTTATATATGATGAAATATAAATTTAAGAAAAAACCAATAAGCCATTTCATCATCATAATATTTTCATAAAATAATTTAATTTTATCAAAGTATTATAACTATTATTGTTTGAATACTACTTCTTTAATGCATGATTGAATATATGTCACTGTTTTTGAAAATGTTAGTGCTATACTTTGAAGAATATATATTTGAAGATTTAATTTAAAATTCAATTAATTATTGAAATTTCGTGGCTCTCCTGCCTGAACTAAATAATTCACCAAGATACAGAAATCCAAAAGTTTTAAAGGCATCATAAGTATATATATATTAAATCAAGATATTAATTCTCCAATTAATTTATCAGTTATGCAGAGACCACATCTTTTTAAATTTCTGCTAATCTTGCAATTTTTCAGATGTTGCACTGACTTATTTTTTAATAAAATATGCTCAAAATTCATTTAGACTCCTTGTCTTACAATGTTTTTAATCATATTACATAATTCAACTTCCAAATTTTAATGGAATATGGAAATTTTTTTAGAGTCTGGATTTTTATCATTGCAAGGGGATGGGCAACAGCATTTCTTGCTTTCATACTGCTCTTTCTGTAGAACAAATTTCCCTAGTAAGTTAGTTACTTTTATCAGTTGTTAAAATGTCATCTTGAAGGACATGTGCATGATGGGGTGGCTGCAGGAAGGGCATGGCCTATGTACATGTTCCCTGAAAATATCTGCTAGGCATAGTCCTAGCTGATTGCTACATGTCTTCCCAGAAAGGTTAGCATATTTATAGTAGTTGTCTTTTATAAGACAGAAATGTATAATTTATCTTTAAGATCAACAATTTATAAAATTCTCCACAAAATCATAATTAATCAATGCTCAGAGATATGAAAAAATTTTCAAGGTGACCCCTCATTTCACTTCAAAATATTGTAAAGAATTTACTATTTCAACAAATGTTGGAGAATCAGTTCAAATGAACACATGTAAAGTGCTCCGTGCTGTGATGTCCCACCCAGGCCAGAGAGCCGGGGGGCACCTTCATCAGGCTTCTTCCCTCTTCATAAAAAACCCCAGGAGTTGTGAAAAGCAGACCTTTAACTGGCAACCTCTGAAACAACCTCTGATTTCCACTTCAGAGCCAGGGACCCACATCGTTCAAGCACGTGGTATACCTTTTGCCTTAGCTCCATCTTTCCTCCTCATTTCCCCTTTCTTTCCAGATTTATCTTGAAGTCTGTCCCTGTTATAAGACATTTCATAGTGATGAGTTGGCTTCCGGCCTTCAAGTCATGCAGCATCCTGAAGGTGGTGGTGGTGGGGGTACTGGATATACAGTGTTCTTTGTCATCTAATATATTTGGTTCACTTCCCTTTCCTTCATCAGGTGCAGTGGGCACATGGTTTAATTGCAGTGTCTGTTCCTGAGTCCTCTATAATGTCCTGCAGACCCAATAAGCTTCTGCTTGTGGTGGGGCTTCATGTAGGCCTGGAGTTGCTGGATAAAGGGAAGAATGTCCCTCATACCTTCAACCTCTTTCTCCTGCTCAGTGGGACACATGACTGTTAAGAGCATCCCCTGTCATTTCTGCCCCTGCCCCTTCACTTCCAAAGGATGGATTCCATTGGGGCTACTCTATCCTGCACACTTGGAGGTCTCTGGGAATGCTTGGAGCTAGTACAGAATGTATTACCTGGAAACTTGCAGTTTCCTTTCTGAAATGCAGCCTGGTTGAGGCACAAGTTTGTATGTAGAGACTCAGAAACTTTCGTGCATTTGTACTCAATGATGCTTGGACTGGCAGCACTGGTGTCCACTAGGAACTTGTTAGAGATATAGTCTCAGAGCCCACCCAGAGAATCTACATTTCCATGAAGTCCTTGGGTTATATGTGTGCACAAATGCTAAGTTTTTAAAAGGCTTTCAGTAGAGCATACCAGAATACCACGAACCTGGTGGATTAAGCAGCAGGGTTCTGGAGGCTGGAAGTCTGGGATCAGGCTGGAAGTCGGATCAGGCCGTCTTCTGGGTGTGGCCACCTTCTGGGTTTCAGACTGCCGTCTTAATGTGGTGAAGATCTAGAGACTTTTCTGTGTCCCTTTTAAAAGGCAGTTGTCCTGTTCAGTGATTGTACATCAGTTTCATTACCTAGTCACTCCCCTGAGATTCCCCCACCATTCCATTTTCCCGGGGGGTTAGGATATCCACAGATGAATTCTGAAGGGACACAATCTATCGTGAGTGAGAAGAGGCCCAATATTGGATACTGTACAGGGGAAGGCTGGCGCCGAGGAGTGCTTCGCAGGTGCGAGTCTCTGTCTTTCCCTTTCTGTCTTTCTGAAAGCTCGGGGGCTGGAGGGAAAGCAGCACTTGGCCCGTGCTGCTTGCTGCTCCTTCCTCTTGGGTGGATTTGGAGAGCTTACTGTGTAATCTTTCCATGAGGACCACGCGGCCACATGTGCGGAGCCCAGGCCTCCCCCCATTCACCCAGAGGGTGGGAATCACCGGGGTGCCCTTCTGAGACTTGTAGGCAGGGTCAGGAAGGGTTCACCTGCAGAGTGGCGCTGCTCACTGGAGCCCGCAGAACACGGTCGCTGGCTGTGGGCTTATGCAAACCTGACCTCCAACCCCAGGGTGAAGGCCTGGGGCGCAGAGTGGAGGCAGCTGTGTAAACTGCAGGCTGGGTATTTTTAGCCTTGGTGCAGAGCACTGAGCCAGCCCAGAGAGCCAGAGGCAGTGGCTGCCACCAAGGGCTGTTTATTGTCCCCTTAGCTGACTTTTCTGGGCCTTCTTTCTTGGGTGATACCTTAGGCATTCTGTGACTCAGTTTTTGCATCTGCAGGTAGGGAGTGGTGGCCACAGGTCTGTGCATACCTGGGAATGGTGGCCCTTTCTGTCCTACCCTTCGGCGCTGGGGGAGGAGAGTTGAGACCTCTCAGAGGAGCTGTGGGTCCCGGGAGGCCACTTTCTGGCTTCTAGAGCTCTCGCACAGGTGGGGAGCTCAGCCCTGGGTTAGGTAGGAGTCAGCTATGGGCTGCAGATACATGGGCACTGCTCCCTCAGGGAGTGTGTAGGGAGATGGCACATCGGTGAGGGGTATGGACAGTCATGCCATTATACTTTGTTAGCTGCCCAGTCTGTCCAGATGTCCCAAAGAACTGATCCCTCAGCAGAGTCCAGGAAGTCCTGCCTCACTGCTGGTCCTAGGGTGGGTCAGCAGCCTGTGGGACAAAGTCACACAGGTGATGGGGGTTGGTTTGAGGGTGATGATAGTGAGCAGGGGCTGTTTTTCAGGGGGCACCATGGAGGGGCACTCCTCATATCAGAAATCCTTGGGTTCTCTGTACATCAGACATGGGAAGAAGGGAGAGGGAGAGAGAGAGAAAGAGAGGAGGGGGAGGAGAGAGAGGAGGGAGAGAAAGAGGAGAGGAGAGAGAGAGAGAGCAGGACAGGGTGAGCACACAGCTCTGTAATGGAAACTTGGCACCCAGCCTCCTTCTCCTCTAGCTTCATGCATAAAGCTTGAGTCTGGCTTGAGCACTGGGTTTTCTCCCCTCCCAGCAGCATCCCACACCATTTCCATGGCCCATTCCTGTCTCCCCTTCTTGGAGCCACAATTATACAGACTGTCCCCCTTTCCAACCCCCTTCAATCCCCACCCTTCCCTCTGGCTAATTAGGGCAACATGCAACTTCCAGGGCCTGGCAGAGGAGGAGCCAAGAATGCGGTGGACAAGGGCCAAGTGTTTTTGTTGACATTGCTCAAGTGCAGCTCTTTGGAGCAGCCTCCTTGCTGTAGCAGAGGTCTGGGGGAGGGTGGTGCTATAGTGAGGGAAGAACAAAGTGTGGTTACCTCTCCAGGTCCTGTTTTCCTTCCCCACTCTCCTAGCTTCCCTGGTGCCTGCCCTCTGCCCCTCATCCCTAAGTGCAAGGCTGCAGTGCTTTGTGCCATGCCGGTGGGACTCAGAAACCTACCCTGAGCAGAGTGCCATGCACAGAGTTTGGTCCATTCTTTTTTTTTGGGGGGGGTGTTCTTTCAAGGGGTGTTTCTCATGCCTTGCTAATGTTCTCAGCGGTTTCTGGTGACAGACCCACTGAAATACCCTGTACTTCTAAACTATAAGGTGAAAGTTGCTTTGTGGATCTACTAGCTATGTAACACAGCCAAGATGCATTTTTTTTCTGTTCAGACATCTAATGAACATTTTACCTTTGAACTCAGTAGTATAGGTTCAAATCCCTATTCTTCCACTTGCTGCGTATGTGAACTTCGGCAGGTTATTTAACCCTGTGTGCTTCACTTGCAAAATGGAGTGAAGATGTCCACATAGAATGATTGTGAAGATGAAGTGCATTGAAGGATGGAGAGTTTATTGCACATAATATACACTGACTAAGTGGAAGCTAAGAAACCATGAAAGGTAGTTGGGGTGCCTATGGGTTAGCTCAGCTCTTAGGCAAATCACTTCTACTCTGACTTATATATCCTAAATGTGAGTTGGCCCCAGAACCAACTGTCCCTTCCTATTTCACTGGGGGTTGTGTGAAGAGAGATGAACTGGGTATATTGTTGTCAAATTTGTCCTCCCATGGAAAGAGATAAATGTAGAACAATATTTTTGTCATTCTTCTTTCCCTAAACTCTTGTCTCTATATTTTTATATCAGTGGTCAGTGGTGCAATGTATTTTTGTTGAGATAAAAATCTGTAGGTTTTGGAATCCAGAGGTGCTGTCTTAATAACCCCTAGTTCCTGAAGATATTGAATCATTATGTAAAAAGCATCCTCTAATTTTCTGCTACAATAGCTGGCTTTACTTTTACATCTGTTAATTGGTATCAGCTTTTCTCTTCAAATTACAGAATCATGGAAACTTGGCATAAGAAGGAACTTTGCAAGTCACTGGAAGGGATAGTCTTGCTTCTTTCAAATCTTCAGGGTCTTCCAGAACCTTAGGATTGCAAGTCCACAAATTGCTTTTCTTTGGCCCAGATTATGAGAGCAGCTGAATGCTCAGTCTGCCAGCCACAGCCTCCCTGCCTCTGTAGACACAGTGTGGGTTGTCAGATGTCATGATATCCTGCCTGTATCCCTTGTTCTAACTATCCCTTGTCAATACTGACACCATCCAAATTCTAGAACCTGCATCTCATTGTTCAAGATCTTTGCAGTGCAGTGGAGCTCATTTGTATACCCAAGGGGTTAGGGTAGAAACACTGGAGAACCAATATTCTTGAAACATGACTTTCAACCCAGGAGGAGGTGGACAAGCGTCTCGACTCCTTCCTCTCTTGAGTGTTGGACATGTATGTCTGTGCTGGCTCCTAGAGCTTTCTTTACACAGGGGTCAAGGACTCATTATGCATTTTGGCAGCTGACTTGAAATACTCATTCTTTGCCCACTTCCCTGTTCCCATTCACATTCTTCTTAGAATCAGCTCCCATATCTACCAGCAGAGCCCACATCTTCCTCACAGGGACTGCTTCCTTGGGGGAATCCCAAAATGTCAGAAGAACTGCCTTTCCACACATTTTGAGGTAACTCATAGTAATACGGTGTTCTGATTCTATCTGGAACTACTGGTTGGAGTTTATGGCCACTGACATTACTTTTTCTCCATGAGTTCTTGACATTTTTCCTTTACTTGTCCTCTTTCTTAATCATATGAGCCAGCTATCAGGTTAACCAGACTGCACCCGTGCCTTGTTTTAACTTTGAATTATCTCCCTGGTATTGTGACAATTTTGGCTAAGCTGATACATGTGGCCACCATGTGGGATTTTTGTGTTTCAGAGCCTAAAATTATTGCATACTGTAGTCTGTAGTCTTAAAAAAAAACAAAACAAAAAAAACAACAACTGGCAGGAGGCCTCTTCTGGTCAATATGCCTGTTATAATTAGATATCTTGATTAATTTTACACAAGGGAGCAGGGCTACACTTGATTGTGAAAGACCTCAGGGCATGAACTGCTGATACTGTGTGTGTCCTTTTGGCTTAAGCGAGAAGCTCACAACCATGGGAATTTCCAGAAACTCCCACAAGTCTCCTTTGATCCAGCTGCAAAATGGGAATGGTGAATTCAGTGTGTACATAGTGAGTTCCTGCATTGAGCCAGTAGTGATTCAGTGTTGGAGAAACAGTATTCCTGCACCCTTGCCCTCTTTCTTTCCCAAATAGTGTCAAGATCAATTTCAATAACAGAGGCAACTGTCACCATCATAGAAATGCAGAGGAGGCTTCCATGTCCTTCAGCTCCTCATTAACAATTTGAGAACACCATATTGATGTGGTGAGGGCAGGTTGTGGCCTTGTGTGAAGTGCACTGGGTCCACAGATTGGTTCCTTGTCTTGTATTTAGGTGTATTTTCTGACCACAGCTATTCTAGACATTCAGGAGGTCACATTGTCTTATGTTACTTCTTTATTTGGTGCCAGATTGCTATAGCGAGACATCTTTGCCCACTGGCTGCATCTCCTGTTAATCCCTCCTATCTAATTCCAGTCACTGTTTGCTTCTGTTTTTCTGGATTTCCAAGGTGGTCAAAACTCTTGACTACAATTTCTGGCATTCATTTTTGCCTTCTATTGCCAGACACCATATAGCTTTGTTTGTTCCCTTCCTTCACAATTCTTTGTCAGATTCTTTTACTCTTATGACGCTCTAGAGAAATACTGAACTCTCCAATATTTCTTCTTGATTCCTTCTCACTAGTCATCCTCTCCAGAATTTATGTTTCTGTACAGGAGACATACAAGCATCTGTTTTGTGCCTTTCCCTGTTTGCTCATTCTTCTGATGCTCTTTGGAGTTTAGTTCTGTCTTCTTAGGTATCTTTACCTAAAGACAAATGCTTCCCTTCTGATGCTTTGTGGACTCTTCTGGCTCAGCTTGTCCTGTATAGAGTAGACTGTGTTCTCACTTCAGCTATGCCTGTGTGTCTCCAGCATGTCCATCCCCACAGTCATCTTAGTGCTCGTCCTCTAGTGTGCATTCTGCAGTTGATTTTTTTCTTTCTCTCTCCATTTTTGGAAACTTGCACAATAACTCTCTTGGACTACGCTCTGGGAATGGTGAAAGGTGTCTTAGCTTGGTGACCCCTCAGAGGCAAAGCCGGGCCAGGGGTTCAGTGGCAAGTGGCTGATTTGGGGGGTGTTTTAAAGATATGCTGGTGGGGATAAATATGGTCTGTACCCAGCTCATATAACAGAGATGACTGTGCCTGTCTCCTTCCCATTCCATTCTCAATGATGTCATATTGGTACCTTGAAATTGCCCCTCATAGGATTATTTGTAACATAGAAATAGCAGTGTGTTAGAGAAATGGAGTTTTTTCTTATCCAGAAAATAGGTGGCAAAGCATTTGTCAGCATGTCAGTGGGTGAAGGAAATCAAAACAAGGACCAGACAGACATCAAGTGTGCTTTATTAAAAAGGTAACACTGTGGACAATGGGAGCTTAAGTTCACTGGGGAAAACTCTTGAATACACACCTCTTTGTCACCCTACTCAAGCTTGTCATTAGTAGCAAGCTACCTCTGTGGGACCAGCAATAGAAGAAGCCCATATTGGTTAGAGGTAATGGGGCTTGAAGGGATCTGGGCAGGGCTGAGTGAACAGTGCCCAGTAGGGCACTGGGCAGTGCCAGTGTGAGTAATATCCAAACCTCCACTGCAAATGATGTGTGGTTATTCCATTTTTCTCCCCAGAGCTTGACCTCATGGACCTTATAGGAGAAGACAGAAAGTGGATGGTGGGGAGGAAGCTAATGCAGATCAATGACACCCTGGCTTCTGATGATGTGGGACTTCGGAGCAGCAAGAACTGCACTGAACCAGGTAACGGTGATGCCTATAGCTGGCCCATGGTGCCATTTTCTTTGGTGACAGCCAAGGAAATGGATGCCATGTCTTTTCTTTGGGTTCAAACCCAGAGAGATCTTAAGGACATTTAGTTTTGGATGTAAGAAACTTCAAGGTCAGAACCCACAGAATCAGTAAAGTCTGTTTCCAATTCTATTCTTTGCCCAGTGGAGTTGAGGAGAAGGTGAGTTGCAGTTGGATATGTCCTGATTCTGTACTGATACCAAATGTGGAGCTGGTGGCCACAAGTGAGAAAGTGCATCTAGGCCAGGATGGGTGAGGATTTCAGTGGCCCTCTTTGCTTTGATTCCTGAGATTCTCTCTGACTGGTTTTTAAATAAGGAGCCTTGTTTCTGTCATAGTAAGGGCAGAGTCTGGCCCAGAGCCTCAACTGTGATATTGATCTTGGAAAGAGTGAATAGCATTTATGAGTATTTATTATTACATTTGTCATGTATCATCCCTGCCTTTAGAAAGATATATGAAGTCTTTTACCTCTAATGTTACTGAACTTAAAATGAAAATAAATTAAAAGAGTATCGAAGGAACTAGGAATCACTGGGAGCCATCCCCTCAATGCTTAGGGAAATTATGAGTTCTCTCTCTAAGAGATGAAGTCTCTCATGGTTTAGATAAAGTATTTTGGTGAGGACCAACTACTAAGTATACTGGGCTTTGCAGGATCTAGGATAATAGTTTCCTAAAATGTTTCTTTTACAAGTCTTTAAAAAATTTGAAGTCATTCTTAACTCACAAGCTGTCCTGAAGTTAGCTATGGGATGGATTGGGTCTGGCTGTGCTTTACCACCCTGACTTGGACCCAGAGCTCTCTGGAGACTTTCTTCTTGCTCTGGTGTGCCTTTTGACTCCTTGTATGCCCCTTCCCAGGTCTCTAGAGCACAAGAACATGTTGACCTCCCATCCAAAGACCTGTCTTGCTTTTGTTGCCATTGCAGATGGATATAAAGTCTTTGTTTTATTCTCAAAGACCATTGACCTTGGAGTGCAGGTGTTCAGGAAGTTGTACAACCATTCCCTTTCTGAAATGTGGTGTAGCATTGCCCTTCCCTCCTATATTGAGATTCTTAACAACCAGCTCTCAAACAAAGCTGGAAGGAGTCAGAAGTTGGGTCTCCCTTGTGCCCGCCCCCAAACCCTGTATCATCAATATTTCTCAAATTGGAAAATTCAGATAATATTGTGGCTCCTATTAAGTGTTCAAGAGACATTCTTGAAGGTGAAGCACATGGGAGCTGTATCAGCGTAATGAAAATAGCATGACTCAGAGAGGCAGAATCATGTACATGCTGGGCAGCATAGATTTTCCAAGAACTGGTCTAAAAGACCAGGACAGGGACAGTGTAGGTTCTGTGCCAAGGATCCAGTTGGCTGATCTGAAGTTGTAGTCTCAGCAATTCTATCAAGCTAAGAGCTAAGGTGTCAGAAAACAGGAAACAGCATTGGTGAGCCCGGTGGCCACTTTTGGTGTGGAAAGTATGGAAACATATATGATATGGTGACCCAATTCCTGTGTTGGATGTCCCCATAAGAAGGTCTTTTGAGTATCTGACATGTTGGATTGCGTTCAGGGGAAGGTGAATGGTCTCTCTGTGAGTGGTGTTGCTCACTGTATCAGAAGATGCCCTTCTCAGAGTGACAGAAATAGAATCATCAAGTGCATTGAAAGCTATATAATAAAGTGCAAGACAGGAAATGACTCAACTTATAAGGAGCAGAAAAATGTCCAGGTCAAAAAAAGTGTAAAGCTTGTGTCTTCTAGAGTTGGCAGGGCAGGAACAGGGGAGGGAGGTGAACAAAAGGAAACAAGAAGGAAACAGGGAGCAGTAAATGAGAGCTCATTCCCATAGCACAGAGCAGTTCCAGAAAGAATATGGAGTTATGGTAGATGTTCCTTGGTTTCATCATCTGTAGACTTAAGGGGTGGGACTTCATTGTTGGGGCCCTTAATTCTGGAGCAAATTCTAAAGAGAAGATGAACATACCTGAAATAACAAGAGTCCTGTTAGGTCTTAACGTCAGAGCCACACCCTTCACAAAACCCGCTTTGATTACTCAGACCATGGCAACTATTCGCTTTTCTGAAGGTTTGCTATGAAAATTCTTTATCTGCATTGTACAATGTGGTTATTCAGTGATGATTGAAATTCAAGTGAATTCAAATGAAATAAAATAAAAATTCTGATTTTCAGTTGTTATAGTCACATGTCCAATACCCAGTAGCCACATGTAGCTAGTGGCTATTACACCAGATCTCATTAGTCATAGAACATTTCTGTCATCACAGAGAGTCTGGTCTGGAAGGTCCAATTGTTTTGAAAACACTTCCTATCTTTCCAGCTCAGTTGTGTACATCTCAGGGTGTAGAGTGGATACTCCCCTGGACTTGAATTCTAGCTTATAGGTTCTGAGCCTCTGGGCAACATAATAAAGTCCTCTGAGCCTGTCTGCTGGTCTGAGAAACTGTGGTAATCATTCTGACCTTTCACCACTCTGAGAATCAGTGATAAAGCAGGAAAGTATGTACAACTCAGTGCCCCAAGTTTGATAGCTCTATAGTAGAAGATGAGTCATAAGCATCTCACTGTCTGCTGGGTGTGGGGGGGCACCCATCTCTCCACTCTGGGTGAATCACACTGCAAGATTCCTAGAGCCATATTCTCCAGCTGCTCTCCACAAGAATGCACAGAATCAGCCTGCTTCTGTCCAGACTACATTCAGGTAGTCAAGGTCTCAGCCTCAGCTGGACAGTGAGCTTAAGTACCATCTTTCTATACAACTGAGCTTTGACAGCTTCAGGCAGGACTAGCCCCTGCTGGTCATCTGTGTCTAATGATGATACAATCCAAAAATGCACATAACCCCGTGGTTTGCTGCCCTTCCTAGAATGCTGTTGGGGATCTTCTCAATTTTGATTGAACTGATGTTTTGTGAAAAATAGTTAAGAGCCAAAGCACTTGTAAAGCACTGACATACTCTTACAAGTTTGGTGTTAAGTAGACTCCTGTCCCTGGGGGATCTGTGTGGGTGTCTGACATCACAGGTAATACTGAGCCTTATGTATACTTCCAAAAATACAGATATTCTTGTGATAAAGTTTAACTTATAAATTTGGCACAGGAAGAGATTAACAACTATAACCAATATTAAAATAGAGCAGTTAAATAATACACTATAACAAAAGTTATGTAGTACATCTTATGAATTGTTCATTTCTGGAATTTTCCATTCAGCATTTGTAGACCATGGGTGGCCACAGGTAGCCATAGGTACCTGAAACTAAGGTTGGTGAAACAGTGGTTGAGGGGGCCGCTGTGTTTATCTTCTCTACTTCTAACTGTTAGTAAGAGGACTGAGCCCAGTAAGCCAATGGCAGCTTTCTCTGTTATATGTCACCCACTTTCCCTGAATGCATTTGTGTGGGTTGAATATAATGTTTGTGCTCAGGAGTCTCCATCCAGGGCAGAAAGGGAGCTCTGGGAGTGCTGGAGCAAAGGAACCTCTCCCTTCCTATTTGTAGTGAAGTCAGCTGCTGAATCTCTGTAATGGAGACCATGGGTCAGCATCCCTTTGTGCTGGGAGCGTGGGTTATTTATCCAAGATCTTGAGTACATAGGGTGCCAGTGTGTGACATGGCTATGAAAGCTATAGTGTTAAGGCCACAAGGAGGAGTTCACTTAACACTTATAAAGTGTAGCCAGTTGCTCCTTGGTGTGTCACAGCCTTCTCCAACTGCTTTCCCAGAAGCCCTGGAATTCTGTAGGTTTAGTGACTGCAGATGGAATTGCATGTTCTGGTTAGACTTCCTTTTGGGATATGGGGATGGTTTGCTTCTCAGATATTCATTTCCTACAGTTACTTTATTCTTGCCATTACACAAGTACAATACTTCCAAGAAATTTCAAGAAGAGATTGACATAAACGTCTATGGCAAAGCACTCCTCATTTCCCTTCATAACTGCTTGTGATTGAGATGTCATGCCATACTTGAAGGAGCCTTCTTCTACTCTGTCTCCCAGTCCCTGAGGTCCAAAAGCCCAGAGTACCCAGAGTGGAGGCCAGGAGATGCCGTGGTGAAGGGTGTAAAGTGGTAGCACTGCCTATGCCTGGTGTCACTACACTGGGATGGATGCCCTTATATAGCAACAGCTTTTATAAAGGTATATTGCTTTATGCATTTTGGAATTTTAAAAACTGGCATTCTTCCTGTGCCCCTCAAAGAACTTTTTTTAGTGGGAATTTGTAATTAAAAAAAAAAAAATTTCCAGAACTGCATGAAAAAGACTGACCTCCGGGCTTCAATTTTTTTCTACAGTTGTTCCAGCTCTCTGTGAATTTTTAAGTTTGTTTTCTTAGCCTGACACTGCCGATTTCATCTGAAGCCTGGAAACATATTGTTTTTTTGGCAAATAACACTTGAAATTGTTTACTCAGATGACCTATTAAGAGAAATTTAACTTTGAATAAATTTGATCCACAGAAAATTAAGTTAGCTAAATGTAATATTGAGAGTGGTGGGCAACTGCCACAGAAATGAATTCTTTGTGATATTTCTGTGTACACTCTGCAGAGTTTTATTTAAACACTGCACAATGTGTCTCCAGGAAGATCTATCATTTTTTGCATTTTAGTTCTTTGATATTTTAAGGAAATGAGCTCTTCCAGAGTATCTTTTTTGAATAAACTTTGGAAGAAGGAAGCTATTTAAAATGATGGCCTTTTTGTAGGCTTTGCTGTGAGGTTACTCTAACATCCTGTAGGTAAGAGGCTTATCTCATTGTGATGGCCTGGCTTGGTTGGGTCAAAGTGTCTGAAGGAGAGGAAGACACTTGAGGCTGTTGCAGGACCAAGATGTGACCAATAGGGTGGTGGTCCTATGAGAACATGGCAAGAGTGTTCACACACCGAGTGATCATAGGAACGGCCAGAAACCACACAATCTCAGAGTGAAACGTGAATCATGATAAAGAAAGGAATCTGGGTGTCCCTAAGAGACAAGCAGTATGAGAGGAGACTCAAATAATAAGGATGGCCTGAAACAAGAAGCCAAGTATAGTCAAGCAAGCGGAAAAATCCATTCAAGGCTCTGGTTGTAAACAAAGTTACATTAGGGTTGGCTACTTTACATAGGGCCGGGCATGACCAATGTACAAAGTATAAAAGGCCCAACTTTTCAGCTTTTATATGAAAACAATTAAGGCCCAGAAAGACCCATTTGTCCAAGATCATGGATTTATCAGAAGCAAAGTAGGGCCACCCAGCGACCATACAGTAGACATCTAGTACATGTGAATAACTGAACAGACAATCTGATGTTCATACTATGTAGAATAGCACTGTCCAATAGAAATAATGTGGACCACAGATATAATTTTAGATTTTCTAGTAGTTTCATTGCAGGAGTAAAAAGGAACAAGTAACATTAACATTAATGGTTTTTTTTAAAACAAAAATATCTAAAATATTAGAAATAACAAATTTCAGCTATCTTAGTGTGATTCTTATTGGGGTGGAATCCAGGAAAGAACTGGATTTTAAAATCTTAAAATCCACACTTTATTTTACTAGCTCACATAACTTTCACTAAGTTCTCTTTGCAGTTGTAATTTTCTTAATGATTCAAATAATAGCTGTTGACATTCTTAAGTGGAACAAATTAGAAACTAATGTGATCTACTTTTTAATTTGTATCAAACTTTTTACTGAATTAGTTAGATAGGGTAATAGGAGCTGCTGTAACAGATTTGGTGGTTTTTCATGAGACAAGTTGCTTTCGTTCTCATGTAGGATTCTGGTCTGCGGTTGGCCCTGTTGCAGGAAGTGGTCCATGGACTCCAGATCTTTTCATCTTTGGGTTTTCCCATCCTCAAACTTGGCTTTGAAGGCACTGTATTTCTTTGCATTGAGAAGAAAGAACATAGAGGATTGTGCATAGCAGACTTTTATAGCATATAAGCTCATTTCTGCTGTCATCTCATTGGCCAGAGCCCACTCACCTGACTAACTGCAAAGGAGACTGAGATACATGCATCAGAAAAATGTAAAACAAAAAAAGAAAAGAGAAAAAAGAAAATAGATTTAGTGAATAGCAAGGTACTTTCTGCTTGATTAAACTCTCCAAGATTACCTTTTTAAAAGAAATTTCTTAACTTTCTTGTATACGTATTACAAAGGCAATGTCCTCTTATTATGGAAAAAAACATTACTCCACCTTGTGTCTTCCAGTCCTGCGTAGCTTTTGACTTAATCATGATTCTCACCTGGTCAATGTGACAATTTGATTCTCTGATCACTTTGGAAGGATGATCAAGGAGGCCGAAATTGTCCTGGTTCTATCCATTTACAAATTGAGTCTTTCCCTCGAAATACAAGAATCTTAGAGAAAATGCTGAGTGGGTTTTTTTTTTTGTTTTTTTTTTGTATGAATAAAGTTTTTGGCAATAGTTTTGGGGTAAATCCTAAATCCTGTTTCCATCCCATCTAGCCTATATAATATCAGGAGAATTTCCTGAATTCCTTGACCCTCATTTTTACTTTCTGTAAAATGCAGATTAAGATCCCTCCTTCTAGGGTTATCTTTAAGAGAAGCAGGCTTTGTAAAGTGGCCTATCGTCAGTCATTGTGTGTGCCGAGTAAACTATAGCTGGTTTATCTTCATTACTAGAAGTGTAATACCCAGGAGACAGATTGGCTCATTTCTAGGAACCTCACCACTCCGCAGGCGTGTTGAGATAGACAGGATTATCAAGATGGTTTTAAAGATAACTGTTATTTTTTATAGTTCAGTAACAAAGCAACATTCTTACCCTGAGCTGAGCAAAGAAAACTGAGGACGCTTTTTACTAATGAAGTTCTTTGACCCCAGAGGTTGTTGTGTAGTCAGATGGGATGAAACAGGGCTAGATTTTCTTCATCATACTAATGAGTTTAAAAGTCCAAGGGTATAGGAGGAAAAGACCAGACACTATTCACTTCTAGCTTAGTCATGCTTTTAGGACTTTTTCATTGAGGCAATGAAAAAAAAAAAGCCAAAACCAAAAAACCTCTATCTTTATATAGCCCAGGTAGCCTAATCTAATATATACTACTTGAAATTTTCTTTAAATACAGGCAAAGGATGTTAAACTCTTTTGTTGCTGACCTTATGTGGCTCTATTTGCAAAGTACTTTAGACTTTACCAAGTATTTAAATTTTGAGTTCATTAGTTTTATGGAACAAGTTAGCCCATGGAACTAATACCTTCAGGGTAGGAATGACTATATTATGATGCCTCATTGATAATTTAGACTGAGACCAACACAAGTTGATTAAGGAATTGAAAATCCAAAGTCATACATGTGAAAAGAAGCACAGGCCTTAAAGGATCTAATGACTTCCAAATCCCTTCCTTCAAACCAGGGCTCAACAAATACGAGCTCTGGGCTCTAATGGGCTTGGTGTTTTTGTAAGTAAAGTTTTATTGGAACACAACCACACGAGTCCATTTTTGGGTTGTCAATGGCTGCTCTTTTCTAGAAGGCAGAAGTGAATAGTTCCAAGATAGACACAGGGCCTGCAAAGCCTAACACATGCTCTGTGGCATTTCATGGAAATGTTTACTGTGGTCTCTTGTTCTGGACTTCAGGACCAGACCCTCATGTAGGTTAGAGGGGAGGCTGAAGCAGGAATTATATCCCTGGTTTCTTCTCTACTGTCCTAAATCCTTTCTTCAGGTAGTGCTGGTGCTGTATTGACTGTGTCTAATATAACCTTGGGCAAGAGTCTTTGATCCAAGCGTCCTTCCCTCCTTGCTTCCTCCAATCAACACACGGTTGAAAACATTTCTCTGTCCATGTTTTTAGAGTCTGTTTTAAATTTCCACCCTCTAAACCCTTAGCACTGCTTTTATGAGCCACCCCTTTGGTCATCTCTGGTGCAGACCATCTGTTGAGTACTCAGGACTCCTAAAATTGCTCCCTTCTTGGGTCAGAGAGTAGAGCTTCATTGCAGGGCTGGCTGCTGCTTTACCCCATGCCACATGGCGATGGTCTCTCTATAGCTTTTCTGCATCAGCACCAGGCCACAGATGAGCTGTGGAATGGGGTGCCTTGCAGCTCCCATCCCAGAGCTATACCAAAGAGGCCATTTCCTGACCCCAGTGCCCTTGGTTGGAACCACATTGACTGTGATCATGATATTCCTGTCTCTATTTTGGTCATTTCCATGCACCATCTTTCTCTCTCATGGCTCTCTCATGGCTCTCTGTGTGTTGGCATTACAGCAAGGACAAGGACACTGTATCCTCTCTTAACCCCAGGGTTAGGCTGCCTCCCCTGGCCTTTTCTGGTGTGTATAGTCAGCCTTTAAGTCACATCTGAAAGTCTGGGCCTCCAGGAGGACATGTTTGGCTTTTAGTGTCCTCAGGACCCGCAGCTGCATCCCCTGGGCTTGCTGGCCATGTCCATTTCTTGGCATGTCTGTGAACGGCTGATCAGAACCTCCAGGATTTTGTAAGTCCTTTAGGGATTTGTCAGGGGCAAAACCCTCAGGTTCAGCTCCTGGGATGTACCTCTAAACCAAGGCTCCACCCTAGGACAAGAAAACTCATCTCTGGGACTGGGAACAAGACCTCCAAGCTTCCCAAGGCTCCTGGTGCCCTGGCCTGAAGGGTGATGTCCTCTCAGATTCCTGTGTTGAAATCTGCATCTTCTAGGTGAAAGTATCAGGAAATGGGAGAGGATTAGGTCCTCAGGGTGGAGTCTAAATGACAAAGATTATTTCCCTCATAAAGGAAGCTTGAGAAAGCATTTACAGCCCTTTCTGCATGTGAAGACTCAGAAGGTGCCATCTCTAAACTCGAGTTCTGAGCCTCAGGGACACAGTCTACTGTGCCTTGGTCTTGAGCTTCCACCATCTAGAGAGACATATGTGTGTTGTTGAGGAGGCACCCAGACTGGGTTATTCTATTCCTGCAGCCCCAGTGGCTGCAGATGTCAGCAGAAACAGGGAACATAAGAGCTTGGGAGCTGCCTGTGGCTCCTTTGTATCCCCTATTTTCCCCTCTGTGCTGCCAGGTGAGGGGCAGAGAGCTGTGGCTGCAGCCCAGCTTAAGCCCTTCTCTTAGCCCTCCACAAGCAAATACATGTTTGTGCTCATGCAGACAAACACACACACATACACATACATACACATACACACACATACACACATACACACATAAACACAGACACACAGACACACACACACACACACACACACACACACACACACACAACCCACATCTGAGACACCAAAACTTTCATATCACAGGCCCCTCATAGGGTCTAGGATCCCCAGGAGGAGTATGAATAGTTATTCACTTTTATGCTCCATCCTGCATGCCATGGGTTTGGGTTTCTAAGCTCTCTTGGAGACATCAGGGTGGAGTTCACACTAGCAGTGTTTTTAAATCTCTGTGTACTGTGACAGTTAACATTCCTGCCTCCTCCTGTTTGCAGATCTTGCCTCTGACTCAGTTTCCTCAGTGCTCACCTTCACCATCAGTTTGAATTTGGAGCTGAGGTATCCTTGGGATGCAGGGCAGTGCCTCAGGACCCCACTCTGTCCTTGAGCACTCTGGGGCTGTTGAGGAGAATGTGGCCCAGGGAGGTCCAGCCTATTTCTCTCACTGTTTCCCAGACTCCACAACATAAGGGGCTATGGGGAGGCTGGGGCTGAGGTACCCACCAAGTGGGCTGAGGTTAGTCATGGGGTTTTGTGGGATCAGTGGGCTAACAGCCCCCTTCTTTTGCACCTGGGGCAGCCTAGTGAGGCCCAAGACAGGGTGATACTTCACCTCAGAGGGTGCACTTATGTAAGAGCACATCTGGTCATCCTGTGGGTGCTTTTGAGTCTCCTGAATGAGCCATCCGTTTGGCTGAGATGTCTGTAATAGAACAATAAAATCTCTAAATTAAAGATCAGCAGCCCTTTTTAGAAGCTGATTCAGAACAAAATAGATTTGGGCCCAACCCGGTGTCTTATCCATCCCTGTCAGGGCTTTTGTTCTGGAAGGTTGGCCTGGGCTTCCTGGCCCACAGCCTTGGGGTCTGTGACACTGATGTGGAAGAAAAGATGACAGGTGGGTGACATGGGATGGACTGGACCCCTCTGGGGGAACCAAGGCCTAGGGTGCAGAGGATTGGCTATCTTCGTTAGAACTTTTGGAGTTCCATCAATACACAGTGCTCAAAGCAACCATGGCCTGGGGATTGTGAGGGAACCTGCAGATAAAGGTGCCACTTCTTATAAATAAGCTACTCCCATGTAGAGTCAAAGTCCCAACAGCAGACACAGGCACAGACATTGAATCTCACAGATCTGTCCCTTCATCCTGAGCAGAGGGGTAGACAGAGTTGGTGGGAAACGTGTGTGAGGAGCTGAATACTGGGCAACCGCTCCACCTCAAGGGGGCTTAGGAGGTTGTGTCATTATTGATTCTTCTCTGAGTACAAGGGCACAGGTATTTTCTACTATGGGAAGACAGTACAATGCATCTGACAGGTAGTAACATATAAGTCCAGGCGGAAAGGAGAAATAGTCTTCCTTGTCAAAGCTTCTGTGCTGGTCACAAGAACAGTCTTGGAGTATGAAAGTAAATCTCCCACCACATCTCTTATGGGAGAATAGGAATTCTCCTTGTGCTGCAACCTTGTTGACTGGCCCTGGGAAAGTCTGTAGAAAGTTACTGGAGTGTGCAGAATTAGTACTAGCGGATGAAGAAGAGAAAATTGAAGGGCCCTGGAGGCAGGGGGAAAAGAAGTGGGACTTGTTCTGTGCTTGACTCTGTCCTGCCTTGTCTTGGTCCATTCTTATGACTATGACAGAGTAGTAGAGACTGGGTGGCTTCTGTATGAGAGAAATGTGCCTGTCACTCATAGTTCTGGAATCTGGAAGACCAAGCACAAGGCATGAGCAGAGTCAACATCTGGTCAGGACCCTCTTCCTTGTTGAGAGAGGGACCTTCTCTGTCTGTGTGGAAACTCTGGCTTCTCTTTTTTTTTTTTTTTTTAGGTTTTTTTTGAGACAGGGTCTCACTTTTGTGGTTCAGGCTGGCCCTGAGCTCAGCCTCCAACTCACATCACAGCAATCCTCCTGCCTCTGCCTCCCAAGTGCTGGGATTACAGGCGTGAGCCACCACGCCCGGCACTGTGGTATGTGGTACTGGTTGCTGCTGGGTGTGGGTCTCTACACCCAGTATTGTTATGTGGTTACCGGGGAATCAAACCCGGGCCCTTGCGCTTGCAAGACAGGCGCCGGAACCACTGAGCTAACTCCCCGGCCCAAACTCTGGCTTCTCTTTAACCCAGTTGTACCTGCTGCCACCTTGAGAATTAGGATAACAACATGCACATTTGGGGGATGTGAGTATTCAGACCACAGCACCCTTGACCACTGTGGCTACTGAGGCAGGAGTCCATCCTTTGAGTAACACTTTGTTCAAATTGTCCAGTGCCTTGATCTGTGTTCCATGAGCACGGAAGCCCTTGTCCTTTTATGTGTCTCTACTGCCTGCTCTGTTTCAGTCACAAACCCCAGGGGAGTTTATACACTGAGTTATGTAATACTAAGTTTAAAGGAAGGGAAGTAGTAATACAGCTGTTCTCGCTTTCTTCTCTTGGCCACTTTTATCTCTGTCCCTGGTTCCACACAGGAGATCGGCCCCTTTGTAGCATCATTTTGTGTTTGTGGCTCAGTAAAGGATGTTCCCTTTCAGGTGTCCAGGCTGACCAGCTCAGTACCAGAGGGCTCTGTGAGGCACTTCCCTGGGGGTTTATAATGGCACTTAGATTTATAAATCTAGAATGGTTCTATCTAATTCACGTGCTGTCTATTTGAAAGTTTACATCTTTTTTTGTCCTGATTCAAGGGAGGTTCTCTTTTCTCACTTTACCAATGTTATCATGAACATTTGAAAACAAATAAGAAAATGGAATTTTACGATGCATACCTGTAGACTAAGCACCAAGGTTCTATAATTCATACTCCGTTATGCCTGCTTTATCACCTGTTGATCTGTGTATCCAACCATCAATCTGTCCTATTTTAGTGAACTTCAAAGCAATTTGTAGCAAAAAGTATGCACTCTTCTATGTACTTTAGCATGCATATCTGTGTTTATTTCTCCTTCTTTTGAGGTTACATTCATGCACAGTGAAGATGTACACATTTGTAGAGTATCATCAGGGAGCTCTGACATAAGATTATATCTGTGCCCTCCAGGTGCCTTTATCTTAGGAAATCCTACCATGTATTTCCTCAGAAAACTCCCATCCTAGCCAACCCTATCCAAACACTCTATCCTGATTTCTATCAGCATAGATTAGTTTATGCTTGTTCTAGAACTTTCTGTGCACAAGCTATACAATCTGTGCTCTTGATGTATGCCTTCTTAGAGTTCTGTGTTGGGGATTCTCCCATGTTTTTGTGCATAGCTTTATTCATGACTATTTGTGTACACACACACCTGTAGATATCTACCTGTATATGCAGATAACATACACACTGTGATAAACCTTCCAGGTTAATGTTAAAGTTTTGGTTGTGATTCTCTAAGGAAATGTCTGGTGGATTTTGCCCACTTTTGTTAGGTACTTATTGTAGCACAGCTTTCAAAGTGAATTTGTAATGTGTGGGAACTTCAAGCTTCTTTTGTATCCTTAAACCATTAACCACTCCCCAACTTCTCTGTAAAACAGAACCAGGACCTGAACTCAGAAACCCTGTGGTAGCAGGAAGGAAGGGGAGGGGTGGTGGGAGGAAGACTTCTCCCCGGGCCTTCAGGCCTGTAGCCACTCTGTCCTCTCCAGGCATAATCTGCATAGTTGGCCTTCACAGTGGGAGGCAGGAGCCCAGGAGTGGAGGAAGTGGTCAGCCATCCTCTGCTGTGGAAGCTTCTCCAGCCCAGGAGGCCCGTGTGGCATGCTGTGCCAAGGCTCAGACTCTTCATTACAGTCACAGCACTAGCCAGAAAAAAAAACCAGGCTTTCGTCAGCCTCTGCCACTGGAGAATGAATGGATGCCTGGTTAAGGGAGGAAACCAGGCCTCCTGCACTAGAGTGGGCTTTGTATGTTAGGGTCTTTGGAAAGGGTAACAGCCTCATTTTCTCAAAAAAACTCTATCCCAGAAGAGCTCTTTGTTGCATGGGTGCTTCTCATTTTTCAGTTCCTACAGGTGAATATGAGGAGGTCTTTGGAGATACATAATGACAAATGCAGAAATGGCACATGCTTGCTGCCCATAAATACACTGCTGTACTCATCTATTACTTGGACTTAGTTTTGGATCCTGCAGAAGCAAATGCTAGGGCAAAGATTTAGTGAGTTCCACATGCTTAGGAGGTGATCCTAGGAAACACCAGGAGGGAGATGGGAGGCAGGGAAACCAGGAAAGAAGATGTGTGTTGGATGCCTAGGCTTCCCTTCCTGGTTTCAGTATAGTTTTGATTCTATCTGATAAAGATACTCATGAAAACTGACTTCTAGAACTGCCTCAGAAAGTGACAAGAATGATAAGATAAGTGTGTTTGAAGAAGGTGACATTTTGAGGAGGATTCACGGTGATGTGTCTCTTACTATAATACATTTTTTAAAGCTTAAACATCCACACTGTATTGTGATCACACTTTGTATACACCATCCCCTGTCTGTCATTAGCCTGGGGCCACTCCAGGGCTGTGATGTGTGGGACATCCAGCATGCCTGGTGTGAAGGTGTCCAGAGAAGTGTCATGACCAAAGACAATCCTCAGGTCAAGGACTGCTGGGGGGCGGACTGCTGGAGACTAGAAGTTCAGCCCATACATCTCAAACAGTTAAGGGGGAGGGAAGGGGAGTCAGACATTTTGGCCATGGCTAACCCCTTCTCCTCCTTCCCAATAGTACTGAAAGGTTGGAAAGTTCATCCTCAGCCAGATGACCACATACCCCCCCTGCCCCTTCCCACGTGTAGCTGTTTGTCTTGCCAAATATGGGTGCTCACACTCACCTTACAGGTTTTCACTGCCCCATGGCACATGTTTGGACAGCACTCCCAGCTTTCCTAGCCACCATGTCCCTTATAGCCAGCTGTGGTCTCTGAGAGAGTGCAGTGTCTATAAAACCAGGGAGTTCCCTCCTTGTTCATCTTTAGTCACCTCTGCCCTTTCATTTGACTTTCGGGAACCACAGGGAAGCTCAAAATATGTCAAAACTGCAAAAAGGGAAATAATAAGAAAGTTGTACATCAAGCTCCTTCTTTGAGAAATAGAAGCTTTTGTCTGTAGGGTGCATTCACCAGGGAAGATCTTTTTATTTTGCATTCACAGAAATATGAGAATTATTTCTAGAAGTTTGGCAGGATCTGGGTATGGAACTTGGGTAAACTCAGTGTAAAGACTCCATTTGGCCGTAACTAGAAGCTGGGAAATGTGATGTTGCCTAAATAGGCAGCAGTCCTGTATTCTGCCTTTGGTGTGACTGTGGGGCTGTATCCTGGCTTTTCTGATCTGGAGTTAAAAGTAAATGGAGTATTTTCTATTTCACAATATATAACATGAGAATTAAGTTGTGTCTTATAGTGGTACAAATTCCCATTGTGGAGTGTAATTATGATGTGTATATGTAATGTACCAATAAAGATTTCAATAAAAAAATGTGAGTGGATACCTAGCCTCGGGCAACTGCTTAATCCCTCACAGGGTTCTCTCTTGTGTAAAATGGAGCCCATATTTCATACTAGATCATCTTTCAGAATGAGCAGATATGTTTAAAGCAGGGAGCCCTGTGGCCTTGGTGTTCAGCTTCTCTATGAGTTCATATGTCTGAGGCCCCCAAATGTAGGACACAAGCAGCTTGGTGATGTTCCTCCACTCAAAGGTTGACAGACAGGGGAAACTCCTGGTCTGGGATATGATATGGAGATCCCTGGAGGCCGTGGCATAGAGCTTCTAGAGCAGTGATCAGACCCTGTGGGGTTTCCTAGATGGGAAGTGAACTTCATTCTCCCTTCTTCACTCAGAGTGGCTCACTTCACTTCTAACAGACAGAACATGGTGGAAATTGTATGCTCTCCAAAGCTGAGTCCTGACAGGCCGTAAAACTTCTGTCTGGTTTTCTGTCCAAATGCTTGTTCTTGGGCACCAGCCACCATGCTGGAGGAAGCCTGGGCAATGAGAGTTCCATGCTTAGGACCTCACTGATGCCAGCTCATCCAGGACCTCTCCTGCATGTGAGATGCCCGGATAACTCCAGCCCCAGCCTCCATCTCACTGCGACCACATGAAGACCCTGAATGGGAGCTGCTGGGATGAGCCCAGCCACTTCCATCTAGAGTCATGTGAGACAATGATGATAATGATTCTTGCTGTTCTTCATGCTGCTGTACTGTCTGATATACACCTGTGCTCACGATCACACTGCTAAAGGACCTCCGAGCCCGACAGGACACCTGCCCATCTGTCCACTGCCCATCACTTGCTGACTACAGGGATTCACTCACTCTTGCTTCTGGAAAAGCAGCAGAAGTGTGATGCCTCCCTGATGCCCATTCTCCAGGGAGCTGTGTGGCCTAGAGGAGGGCACAGGCTTCCAGATGCTTTGTCCTGAGTAGGTTTGGGCTCGAGGCTTGCTCTGTGCTGTCTTTCTTCCTATATACCAGATGACAGCGGTGGTGACAGTTCCATAAAACAGCCTTCTTCACTCTTCCGTTCTCTGGGCCTGTGGCCCACATGTGCACCTACCTTGCCCTTTAGTCATGACCTTCACAACTGAGCCTCAGGTTCCAAATGTACCAGCTGTGGTGGGTACTGGTTCTGCCATCGTCCCTTCAGGGACTGCGGTGCTGTGGAGGGCCTGACCCTTCAGGCCCAGACAGGTTCTTTTCTCTTGCTTCCTCCCCCGAACCCCTTCTTTTTAGCCTAAGAATGGATCTGCCACTTTCTCCACTGGCTCTTGGGAAAAAATATGAAAATTCATGTGAAAGAACTTTGAGAATCTGCAAAGGTTTTGCCAAAAATAGAAGTTACTATTGAAGAATTAATGAGCAATTACCAAGTCAGGTGGGGCAGGAACAGCATACCTTCCCAGCTGCTTTATCTCCTCTTAGCCCAAGTCAGCACCACAAACTCTCAACACTTCGAAACTTTGAACTTTGATGTGGCCCAGCAGCCCACAGAATACCTGAATTTCCTTTGTAGCGTCATCATGAAATGCTCCTCTATCCTGTCCTCAAATATCCTTAGTGATGGGGAGCTTGTGCTCCATCTTCTTTATTCTCTAGGCAACTGGGATTTTAAAATTGTCTTTTTTTCTGAAAAACCAAAGCGATTTTCCTTTTAGTCTTTTTGAGCATTATAAACCACATATTACTGCTTCCGATACTGTATACCTTGGAGGCCAGCTGTTAAGTCTTCCTGGCTCCAGCTTCTCTCTCTTCAGTCTTTTAGTTGCTTTCTGCTGTGGGATGGTTTGGAGACTTTGTCACTGTCATCCTTAGCTTTTGAGCCAAATGTTTGTCTCCTCTTTAACTCTTCAGGTTCCTGTTTTATTTGAACAGCACTTGAGGCAGTTGGCACTGATTTGGTCCATGCTTAGCTGTAGGTAGGATGGCACTCAATGCAAACTTGCATCCTTGGAATAGAACTTCAACCTGTAGGTTCTTTCCAGGAACAAGTAAAGAAGCAGGTACCTGTTGAACACCTTCATGGAGCCAGGCTGGGCCAGGTGTTTCACCTGCAGTGTTTCCTTGATTCTGGTCAGTGCCCATGAGGCAGGGATTCCAGGAGCATCCAGCAGGGCTGGGGCAAAGCTGTAGTTAACACCTGTATGTGCGAAGTACTCCTTCCCAGCACTCTGCTCTCCTTCCCTGAACCTAACCCTCACCTACACTTTAGGGAAGAATCTCAAATGTGTACATTATTTCCACAGGGCTTCCCACAAGGCTTTGCCTTGCAGGGGATAAGCCTGTGTGGGTTGGACCAGTTTGTTGTCACCCCTCATTATACCCCCAGGGTGTACATATTAACTGGAATATGGCAATAGCGTCTCAAATACCTGTTGTTAAATCTTTGTTGAATGAATGATGACTGTATGATTGAATCCTTCTAACTTCCTCTGGATGACTGATTTTTAAAATATTTTATTTCAAAACAAATAAGATATATATAACTATAGAGGAGGATATAATAAGTTCCACTGTCCTTGCTCTGAAGAATTAATAAATGTGAACATGTTTACATAAGTTGAGTATCCCCTTATCTGAAGGGCTTGGGACCAGAAGTATTTCAGATTTGAGAATTTAAAAAAATTAAAATCTTTGCAGATATAGAGTGAAGTATCTTAGGGATGGGCCTCAAATCTGAATGTTAAGCTCAGCTGTGCTTCATATATACTCTTCTACACATAGCCTGAAGGTAATTTTATACAGTATTAAAATATACAGTATTAAATTTTATACAGTATTAAAATAGTTTGTACAGGAGGCAGAGGTCAGGTGTGGAAATTTCCTCTTCTGGCGGCTTGTCAGCACTCAAGAAGTTTTGAAGTTTGGATTTTCAGATTGGGTGTGTCTAACTATATTTGCTTCTAGTCTTTTTCCATTTATAGAAAGTAAAGCACTGCGGATCAATCTGGATCCCTTTGCTTTCCTTTTCAGATCTTCTCCTCCACAAACAACTATTCTCCTTTAAGGGTGTCTGGGCCACGTCTAACATTTTAAACTGATACATAGGGAATGCATAAGTGATAAATATTTTTAGTGTATTTTCAAATTCATGTAAGTATTATTTTGCTGTATTGATATTCTGCAATGTTTTCCCCTCAGACATTTTTGAGCTGTATCTTTATGCTATTTATTCATTCTAGTTACTACCATTCCATTGTATCACCTGACTGACGTGTACTCTTCTGTCCCTCGGTAATAAACACACAGGCTGTTTCCAGTGACCTGCTATGGATGACCAAGATAATTGTCACCCTAAGTTTTCAAGCAATGAAATTTAGAGCTGGAAATTAAATGACCTAGTTAAGATGCCACAGCCTGTTTGGTTGCACAGCCAGAGAACAAACCCACACCTTCCTCCTGGTCCAGGGTCTTTCCCCCTTTTCAACAGGTGTCTCTCTTCTAGAGAGGAGACACATGGAAGGAAGTGTGGGACAGCTTTATCTTCTAAGAACTGCAGGGAGGGGAAAGAGTGCTTTTGGAGTGGAGAGTAGACATCTTATGTATAGGAGGCCACCCTCACTTCCTCCTAGGAGGAGGAGAGACTCGTGCATAGCTGGGGAGTCCTTGAGCCTGGGTCTTTCCATCTCTGTAACTTGCTAGGAATCAATAACACCAGCTCCAAGTCTCTGACCTAGTAAATGTGGACCACTCACTCTTGGCTTCCTGGTGACAGAGAAGTGACCACCTCCTCTGAAGCCACATTTCACAAAAACAGCAGGAAGCCTGTGGGAGACAGGATCTTTCCACTCAGGAAACTACCAAAGACCTGAAGATGTAAATAACATTAACCAAGTTTTACAAAGATACTCAAGCTTTTGTGACAGTGAAGACCTTTCCTCCATCAAGGCATAGTCTGGCACAGTGGTGTTTAAGCCACCTGGCGCTGTGACTTCTCTTTGAGTGGCCTGGGGGAACTGGTAGTTTCTGCATTATTCAGGGCTGATCATGTTAAGCCAGGCTTGGCTACACAGGACTATAATTCCAGCTACTTGGGAGGCTGAGGTAGGATGAGTGTGAGTTCAAGGGCAGTTGGGTGACATGATGAGACCCTGCCTCCTGAAAATGAAAGTGTCAAAGCAGATGATTTTGACATGTTAACTAGAAGAATGGGTCTTGGGCTCTTCCTTTGCAGGGATGCTTCCAAAACCTTTTGTCTAATGTCTTATCCGTCATTTGCTTGGGTGTTTTGTTCTTTCCTTTTTTTAAAAGATGTTTTTTGAATGGTAGCATTATTTATTAGGTTTATTACACTCTGAGATTCCTTCCATTTAGTATTGATTATATATATATTATATTGAAATATTTGAATGTTGAGTGGTATATATATATTTTAGAACATATTTGTAGACTGGTTGGTACATGTGCATAACACATCTTAGTTCTTTTCACCTCCTCTTCCTCTCCTTCCCCCACTTGTCACCATCCCCAACCCCCTGGTCCCTGCATGTCTGAGCTCCAGCCCCATCATCCCTGGATCCCGCCTTCCTCTTCAGTGTGTCCTAGGATGCTGTCCTCCACACACCCCTTATTCCACCAGTGTGTGCCCTTGTTAGCCACTGGTCAGGTGGTGATTTAATAATAATAGCCTGCACAAGAGTGAATGTTACTTTGTATCGGAGTGGAGTGGGAGATCAGTCCAGGCATTTGAGGTCATTTTATTCTCCCTTTCTGCAAGGTGCAGGCTTCATAGGTCAAGGTCAGTGAGGGCAGGACTAGGGTATCTGTCTCTGCCTACCTGCTACTGCAGATTCTTTGTGACAGACAAGCAGACAGACACGTGTGTGTTTGTCCCCGTCAGGCCATTGCCTTTCTTCCTGTGCTGTCCTCAGCCAGCTTGCTGAATGCTCCTGGTGTTCCCACCTTTCCAGGGTGAGGACACAGTGAGGTTCATCCTGAGCCATCCACTTTTATATTTTCTCTTCTTCTTTCTTTCTTTCTTTTTTTGAAACAGAGGCTTGCTTTTTGTAGTTCAGGCTGGTCCTGAGCTCACTGTGTAGCCCAGGCATGCCTTGAACTCAGAGCAATTCTCTTGCCTCTGCCTCCCAAGTGCTGGGATTATAGGCATGAGCCACCACACCCAGATGTATTTTCTCTTCTTAAAAGAAAATGAATACAAAATTTCCTCATGTTGTAGCCAATGGCACAGCACTTTCTGAGGGGAGGAAAGTATGTAAGAAAATGCTGATTGCTAACAAAGAAGAGGAAAGGAGTGTTTTGGATTGTGAAAGAGAGGGTAATGGTGAAGAGTTTATTTTATCCCTGGGTGTCCTCAGGGCCTGACAGCTTCAGTAACAGGGCAAACTTGGACAGGAGATTTTGGCCTCAACTCAGTTTCAAGGCCTGATGAGTTTTTTCTTCCCTCATTAAATGCAAAGTGACAGTTGTGTTTCTAAATTTAACTCTTCCTGTTGGCTGCTTGCATATTTGTTCAGGTAAGATCCGTGGGGTTGTTAGCAGATCTCCACAGAGGATCAACCTCGCTCTGGGCTGTCATGTCCCTGGGGAAGGATGCTCCTTTGGGGCCCCAGTTTAAAGCTCTTAAATGTCTCCTTTTTGTCTGTGTTAGGATGTATTTTTCTATGAGTTGGAGTTGGTTTCCTTGGCATTCTGTTACTCTTTCCAGGGGTTAGGGCTCCAATGTCCCCTTCAAGGCCATCCCCTCAATGACCTCACTTTCTTCCATGAGGCTCTGCCTCCTGAAGGATCCACCACTTCCCAGAAGTGCTACAGGTCAGTGACTAATCCTTCATGGCCCTGTGGAACCAAATAGTAGCACTGTGTATGGAATCTTTTTACACCCGCACCTACCTGTACAGTATTCACCTGCCCAGAGGATCTGGGTTATTTGTACTTCAGGCACCTGAAGCTAGGAGGTAAAGGACTTGTTGGAAGTGACTGTGCATGTTAAGAGTGGCTGTCAAGTGCCACTGCACTGGTGCTGCTGCTGCTTCTGCATTCTGGTCTTGCCTGGCTGTTCATGCCTAGGCCTCTGGTGCTAGACTGGTTTATTGGAATGGATACTGTGTCCTGGCACCCGTGTAGCATCTGTACAGGTGGAGATGCTCCTAATGGCCCTTCACTGACCCTTTCTCTGAGTGTTCCAAGAATTTGAGGCTTCTGAGTCTTCTCTAGGGTCCAGCTTTTCTCTACTATGGTGAAGTTTAGATGGGAGTGGAAGAGGGTTCTGGGTGAAATCATGAAGAGAATTTAAAAGGCATTTTTCTACGTTAGCCACATTGACTAGGACTCTCAGGCTAGATTTAGGCTATAACCTTTTCATTAATCAGTACGATGGAAACATTCATCCGCACAGCTTAGAATGAAGATGTGAGCCACATCATGGATTATTATGAAGAGTGAATCAGATAATATTTGTGATCATGCATATATTTAATAGTGCCAGGTGTACATGAAATGCTCAATCAATTACAGCGTCCTTTAAATCAGGGTATTTTTTTTCCTATAGAAGTATGGATAAATTAGATGATCTTAAGGACTCTGCTTGCCCTGAAAGGAAATAGTTTTATTTGCTGTTAAGGAGAGGCAGTCTTTCTTTATGTAGACAGGGAGACTGCTTGGGTGAGAAAAGATAGAATTTAAGAAAATTAGATGTTTTTTCACAGTAGTGTGCCAGTGGAAAATCCTTGGGGGCTTTGATGAGTGGATTAGTGTGAGTGCCTGCATTAATGCTCTCGCAGGCCAGGACCTCTTGGGCTATTTATCAAATAGATGATGCAGTAGGACATAAGACCCAAGGATCGCTGGGTCCCAGAGGTGAATGGGAGATCACTGGAGGCAGCATGGCACAGCTCTGTGGCTGAAGTCTGGGCTCTGGGTGCCTCTGATCGCAGACTTATGGATCTGACTCAAATGAACAAGGAATAACACCAGTGTGAGAGCCGGGGCAGCATGATGCCCACTATGTGCACAACAGCAGCGACTTCAGAGACAAAGCTGGGTGGGACTTTCATGGTTTCCCAAGTGGGAAACTGAGCACCACAGCCTGGAGACGCCTAACACTTCCAAGCCTCAGAGCTTCCGGGGGAAACCTGTTTAAGTCTTTGTTTCCCAAGCCATTTTGGTAATAAAACTATTTTCTGGTAATTTCTTTTTAAAATTTGTATATTTATCAGTACACATTTACTGGACGTATTGAATACATTCATTTTGGGGAGCTGGTACATGTATGTAACGCATCTTAATTCTTTTTATTTCCCTTTTACCTCCCATTCCATCCTTCTATCCTCCTTCCATCCTTTTTTTTTTTAAGACAGGGTCTCACTTTTGTAGTTCAGGCTGGCTCTGAGCTCAGCCTCAAACTCACATCACAGCAGTCCTCCAGTCTTTTCCGCCTGAGTGCTGGGATTACAGGCATGAGCCACCACGCCCAGCACTGGTATGTGGTACTGGTTGCTGCTGGGTATGAGTCTCCACACCCAGTACTGTATGTGGTTGCCAGGGTATCAAACCTGGGCCCTTGTGCTTGCAAGATAGGTGCCGGAACCACTGAGCTAAGTCCCCAACCCCCTCCTTCCATCTTATAGTCAGACTTGCTGTTTGCAAAAGATCTACCTCCCTGTTTTTTATTTTAATTGTGTTTTATTTGGTCTTTATTTCTACTTGGAATCTCTCATATGCAGCACAACTCATAATACCCTTTCAGTGGTATCAGTTACTTTTGATAAATCACAAATGGAGAATTCCAGAAATAAGCATTGCACAAGTCACAATGAAATCTCAAGCTGTCTGTATCTATCCTGCCTTGGATGTGAATTGTTCTTTTGTTGAACATATCTACAGTGTATATGCTACCTGCCTGCTAGTCACTTGGGCATCGCAATGATAAGATCTCTGAAATGACTTCAGAATGCAAGTATTCAAGTCACCTTTATTTGACTTAATAATGCTTCCAAAGCATGGAAATAGTGATGTAGGCAAACTGGATAGTCCAAGGAGAAGCTTTAAAGTACTGCCTTTAAATGAAAATGTGGGAGTTCTTTTTTTTTTTTTTTTTTTTTTTTAGGTTTTTTGAGACAGGGTCTCACTTTGTGGTTCAGGCTGGCCCTGAGCTCAGCCTCAAACTCACATCACAGCAATCCTCCTGCCTCTGCCTCCCGAGTGCTGGGATTACAGGCATGAGCCACCACGCCCAGCACTGTGGTATGTGGTACTGATTGCTGCTGGGGTGAGTCTCCATGTCCAGTATTGTTATGTGGTTACCAGGGATTGAACCAGGGCCCTTGTTCTTGCAAGACAGGTGCCAGAACCACTGAGCTATATCCCCAAACCATGTGGGAGTTCTTAAAGAAAGAAAAAATAAATCATATGCTAAGGTCAACAGTACAATAAGAGATTTGGGAACTTGGACTACATTCACATAAATTTTGTTATAGTATATTATATTCCATTTTATTATTAGTTATTGTTGTTGATCTCCTACTGTACTTAATTTTTAAATTATATTATATTGTAGGTATGTATGTGTATGAAAAAGCACAATATATATAAGGATCAGGATGACCTGAGTTTTTGGATATCCATAGGGAGTCCTGGAAGGTGTCCCTTGAGATGGAAGACTATTGTCCTTGCTTTTTTCTTGTTCCTGATCTTAGTGGAAGTGAAGCAGTTTGGAAAGTGGAATGCCATCTTTATTTGCTATACCTGACTTAATAATCTGTCTGGCACAGAGGTCCCTATGCAGGAATAGTCAGAAAAATCTTAAGAAACTTCACAGCAAAATGTGGTAAAGGAGTAAATAATGAGGGGAAAAATAACGAGATTATAACAAAAAAGAAAGTAAACAAAGCTTATGTATATAGGGGTTGGGGGTGGTAGGGTGGGTAAGGGTATGGGAAAAGATGAGAATTAAGTTGTGTCATACACTAGTACAAATTCTCATTGTTGAGTGCAATCATGATGTGTATATGTAATGTACCAATAAATATTTCAATTAAAAAAAAAAACAAACTTAGGAAACAGGAAAGGGTGGGTAAGAACCAAGTGAGGCATTTTTACCCTTATTCAGGCCATGATTTTTGAATAATAGTAGTCCTATTTTTCTTCATTGCTCTGAGATTTTCTAACTGCCTAATTAAAAAATGCTTTGGAAGGGAATGATCTCTTTAGAGGTTGGCCAACTTAGGTATGACCAACTCCTTGGTTTTTAATTTCTCCAACATTACACATGTCAATATTGCTCAAGTCACCCTTACAAAAGAATTCTCTTACTTAGACCAAAGTGGCTTTATTATGAAATTATAAAAAACTAAAGAGACATTTATTTTGCTACAGATTTTGTGAGTCCAGAAATTTTGTGAGTCTATTTTTGCAGTCCCCAGGCCACTAACTGGGGAAAGTGACATCTGTGTGTCTTCCAGGAGCAGGTGTGGGAGATCTAGATCATGCCAAGTTGTCTGCCCATTTGCCATGTGTTTGACTGAGGACTTAGAAGCCAGATTTTACATTTGTTGCATTTGGCAAACATTTATTGAGCTGAGTTTTATTCAAGTGTCTGAAATGCGTTGTGTCCTTTGCAACTCAGGATGGAGAAAGACCAAACAGGGTTGCAGTCAGGGCTTTATTTCATTGTGAAGGAGGCTGAATTATGACTTAAGTATCTCATTTATCTGGCATCCTGGAGAAATCATTTCTGCCTAAGTGGAGGATGCTGATAATACAATTCCATGCACATCTAGGAACTCAGCAAACATTTGTTGATGGTGGTTCAGCGTACTAAATGAAACATCTCTTCAAATGCTAGATTATTTACAAAGAGTGCTCAGTCCTCGATTGATATCTTTCTAAAGTGACTCCTATATATTCTTCCCTTCTGACTCAGAGCACACTGAGTGTACATTCGACTTGAGCTGTGGATCTGTGTGACTGTACCATCTTATCATCCAGATGGAGGCCTCCTTTACTGTGGTTGAGTCTATTGTCCCTTCAGCTACTTCCAAAGTCTGCCTTTACAATGTTCATGCCCTCTGGACCTGTAAAGATCCATCCTGATAGCAGACCTCATGGAAGGATCATGAGCTCAGGCAGACCAGACTGGACATCTGAGCCCTCCTGTGTTTCCGCTGCAGAATTTGGTCATTTTCTAAACATGAAACTTCTGCTGCGTCCTGTTTTGTATGCAGGGTTAATTTAAGAGAGTGCTTTGTTGTCCCCTTCTGAGCCATGTGCATGTAGATGCAGAATTTTCATGTAAAAGCAAGGAACATGCCTGTCCTCTAGGAGAGCTGGGCTTCCTGCATCTACCCCTTGTTGTCTGTGGCTGTGGGAACCACTCTGGGGTCAGGTGAACCAGGGGGCCAGAACATCACACTCATCCTATAACCAGTGCCTTCACCCTAGTACTAACTGTGCATAGTGGGGTGGCAGAGATCAATGAGATTTTTATTTGGCTCCACACTTTGTTTTGGGCTGGGCCAAGCTGGATACTGGAGGCAGCGTGGGGAAGCACCTGCCTGAGTGCTTGGAAAGGAGCTGGGGCACCTCCCTCCCCTAGGTGTCCTGATCCTAATCGCCTATTTTCAGTTTCCCACTTTTCCACTGGGCGTCTGTATTCTTGCTCCTCGGGGTCTGTCCTGGGGGTGGGAGGTGCACTCCTGGGCAGGGCCTTGCCATCCCTGTAGAGGGCCCAGCTTCACCTGGATCTGCTGGAGCTGAATGTGAACTTCAGGGGCCCTAGGTGAGTGTGCACGCAGTTTCCTTGAAGAACAGCTGGGCTACTGTCTGCTCCATAAATACTAACTGTCTCTTCTTGGTTAAATGTGGTATAAGAAATAAAATTCAGTTAAGCTCTGTGGGAAAGCTTGCGAGTAAGGTGGGAGGTTCCAGGGCAGGAATTTCCTGAGCCCTGTCCTCTCTGTTCAGGCTGGTTCTCTGGGTGCTCAGGCTCAGGGCTGACCTGTGGCCACCTGGAGAGGTCACTGGTCACTGGGCCCAGTGTGTCCTCAGGGATATCTGCAGCCACAGAGCCGTAGCTGGAGACAGCCACTGTGTGTGTTGCAATAACTCAGGCAGCAAGAGGATAAACACAGCCTGGTGCTGCTTTCCTCTTCCAGTTATATAACTGCTCTGGAGTCATGCTTTCCAGATGTGCTGTAGGGATATGCCAGGCTCTCCTTGCTCTACCTAAACCTGCTTCGTTAGCCTTGTCCGGCTTTTCTGGGGAAAAGTCAGAGATGAGGTCTGCGAAGCGCCAGGATGCTTTTGATCTGGGAAAATGCCTCTTTTGGGCTCATTTTAAATTGTGTTTATTTGCTTTCCTGAAGGCCCTCTGAAGGCTTTCATGTCTCTCTCTGTCTCTGTGTGTCTCTCTGTCTCTCTCAGTGGAACCAGTCTTCCCTTCCTCCCTTTCTCCTTCCCTCCTCCTTTTGTCCCTCTCTCCCACCATCCCTTCCTTTCTTCTTTCAGTGGAAAAGCACAGTTGGTTGCCCACTTGTGTGCAGACTCTACACAGGCAAGGGTTTGGGTTGAGCAGAGCCTAAGCTGGCAGGGGGCAGTTTGGGCTCCTGAGATCCATCTTGAGTCTCACTGAGCTTTGGATCCTTCCAGGGCCACACAAGGAATCAAGACCAGTCAGCAGTGGGCATCCTTATGAGCCCACACCCTTAGGCCCCAGCATTCACCTGGAGGAGAGGATGCTGGGAGATAGGAAGGACAGTTCCAGTCTTAGTAACCACACACTGAGAGAAAAACTTGAGCTGCACTTAGAGTGACAAGCGCTGTGCCAAGGTGTGCATCCTGGGCATGGCTGGGCCTCTAGGAGAATGCACGCAGAGCATGGGGTGAAGAAGGGTGGTTTTTCAGTCAGCAATTGGCTTTATCCTGTAGTCTGTTAATATAGTGTATAACATTTATTGATTTATGTATGTTGAACCATTCTTGCATACCTGGGATAAATCCAACTTGGTCAAGGTATATCATCTTTTTGATAATTCTCTTTTCCAGTATCTTATTGAGGATTTTTGCATTGATGTTCATTAGGAATAGTTCTGTTTTTTGGTTGGGTCTTTCTCTGCTTTTGGAATCAGGGTAATGATTGCTTCCAGGAATGAGTTTAGGAGTACTGACTCCCTTTCAATTTCTGTAAAGAGTTTAAGAAGTAGAAGCACTAACTCTTCTTTAAAAGTTTTGTAGAATTCAGCAGTAAAGCCATCAGGTCAGGGCTTTTCTTTGTTGGCAGGTTTTTAATTACATTTTCAATTTCAGAGATTGATATTGGGGTATTTAACATTTCTGTATCTTCTTTATTCAGCTTTGAAAGTTCATATGTGTCCAGAAATCTATCCATTTCTTCTACATTTTCTATTTTATTAAAGTATAAATTTTCAAAGTGAGTGTTTATTATCCTCTGGACTTCCTCTGGGTCAGTAGTAATTTCTCCATCCTCATTCCTAATAGCATAGATATGAGCCTTTTCCTTCCTTTGTTTAATCAGTTTGGCTAAAGGTCTATCAATTTTGTTTATCCTTTCAAAGAACCAAATGTTTGATTCATTGATTTTTGTATTGTCTTCTATAGTCTTCAATAGTTTCTATTGCATTAATTTCTTTCCTGATCTTTATAATTTCTTGCCTAGTGGGAGCTTTGGATTTGTCTTGCTTCTCTCTTTTTAGTCACTTGAGGTTCAGTATTAAATTGTTTATTTGAGCTTTCTCTGTTTTCTGGATGTAGGCCTTCACCGCTATGAAATTTCCTCGTAGAACTGCTTTCATTGTGTCCCATAAATTTCTATATGTTGTAATGGGGTTATTATTTAGTTGTAAGAACTGTTCAATTTCTTCTCTAATTTCTTCTGTAACCCATTGGTTAGTCAGCAGAGTGTTGTTCAGTTTCCATGTGTTTGTGAGGATCCTGAGCTTGCTTTTGCTATTCAGCTCCAATTCCAGGGCACTGTGGTCTGTCAGAATACAAGGAATAACTTCACCCCCTTTGCATTTACTTAAACCTGTTCTATGAACCAGCACATGGTCTGTTTTGAAGAATGATCCATAAGAAGCTGAGGAGAATGTGAATTCTGACTTTGTGGGGTGAAATACTCTGTAGGAATCTTGTAAGTCCATTTGCTGAAGAGTCTGGTTTAGTTCAAGTATTTTCTTATTGATTTTTTGTCCAGTTGATCTGTCTCTTTGTGACAGTGGGGTACTGAGGTCCCGTACTATTATTGTATTGGAGTTTATCTGGATTTTCATGTCCATTAATGTTTGTTTTAAATAGTTGGGTGAATTAGAATTCAGATAATTAAAAAAACAAAAAACAAGTGGCACCACAGGATGAGACAAATGTGAATCTTACCTGGGCCTGCCTCACAGAGATGGAGGCTGTGAAATCAGCTCAGCCTGTTGGATGTCTGCATGTTAGCTCTCTTCTTTCTCCTCTGGTCAGCGATGACTCATTTTGTAGCACTTGCTTTCTCTACTCATTAAAATCTACTTTTCATAAATGTTACACAAAAAAGTACAGTTGCTGCTGATGTTGTTGTTGGCCACTGAGACTGATGCTACCTTTATTCTATCTATCTGTGCATCAGGACTGTCTCCCTGTGATTCCCTCTCTCTTCTATCATGAGCTATGAGTTATTCCACACTCATTTCCCAGTGATAGGCATCCTTCTTTTAAAACAGCCTTGGAAGAGTTCTCTATGAGTGCAAGACTCCAGGTTACATCTTCTTCTCAGGGAAGGACTTTGTGCGTGTGTGTAAGCAAGGGATGTTGGGTGTGCCAGGTGCCATCAGTACTTCAGCTGAGGTGTGGGAAAGTGTAGAGGAGGATGGTCTAAGAGTGTGTCCAAAGACTGTAATGAGGGTGCTTAGAACAGCGTAGATGTGCATAGCTTTTCTGTTTATTTCTTTGATTTTCCAAATTAGAAGAGTCACTTTAGAATATACAGTTGTCCTAGAAAATCCAAGCATAACTGAACTATGTACAGTAAAAACTAAACTCCTTCACTGACACCTTAACTCCTCTGACTGCTGCACATAAAGCAAACCCCAAAGGGACAGAGTATGATTCTTGGTAACTTCTGTTTCTTCCCAGGCATGCGTGTCTATCTCGCCAACACCAACCAGTTACACTTTACACTTTAGTTACTTGCTAAATGGCTGTCCCTGATATTTTTGTTATTGTTGCTGCTGACAAGTGTGAAGAGGCCTTGGGGTTGAGTTTTATTTATGCCTGTGAATGAAACCGAGGAGTTGCCCTGTGCTCTGGTGGCCGCTCAGAGCTCCACTGGCTGCTGTGCTGTGGTCTGGCCTGGCCACTGAGGCTCTCGGCTCAGCTTGTGTCCACTTAAGTCGCTCCACGCTGTGTCCCCATTTACTGTTCTTTGTACAGCTGCACCTTCTGGCCCTGTAAGACGAGTGCATAGAAATGCTCTTCTGGTGTGTTCATCTCTTCCTCCTTTCTCCAATCCTTTTTATTACCCTTCTTTCTGCAAAGAGAGACAGAGTGAAACAGTGTTCTAGCCGATGCTGACCCTCCACTCTGAGCTGGCTTGAATCCAGCCTCCCAAGGCATAGCAGCAGGTAGGAGGCTGGTTTGTCCCTCTTTCTCTGGGCTCCACTTCTGAGTGACACTGAGTAGGGCCAAGGAGCCTCATGACTCTACAACGCGACCTAGCAACTCTAAGGCCTGAACTTGGTTCTCCTAGATCTCTCTCCTAGTGGATTTATCAAGTCTGATTTTGAGACTTAAGCAAGAGTCTGAGGCATTGAATGTTCAGCTGGTTACAGTGCTGTGACCACCAAGTCCAAGTGGACACATAATAGCTTTCAGAGGAGTCCTGCAAATTGCAGAGACGTGCTTGAACATTTCCTCCTGCTCTGTTCAAACCAGGATTAGGGAAGATCCATGCTGATGAGTTTAATGCCTCTGGGGCTTTAGAAACTGGTCCTGCCAGTCTGTCCACCTGACCAGGAAGTGCTGTGTTTCAAAGCAGGGCAGCTGATGGGACTGCAAGTGTTGAGTGCAGGAAGTGGCATTCATACCATGTACATTCCCAGATAACTCACAGGCTGTCACTTAGGCTGCATCTACTGAACTGGGGCACTATGGATTGGTAATGAAAGCTTTCATCCTTGGAAAGTCTGTGTCTCCAAGTTTATTTGTGCTTTCATCATCAGACTGCAAGCCTGCAGAGGCATCTTTCCGTAGGCCACTACTTTTTGAAGGAGTTTGGATCAGAGGTGTGGCAGTTGCCTGAACCTAACCTAAGCCTCTTTCCTTGTGTCCTGGACACTTGAGCACCCTTGCTCAGGTGAGTGGTGGACTTTGGCTGCAGGAGAAGGGAAAAGCCATGGAAAGTTCTCGCAGCCTACCTGCCTACTTGCTGCCATCCTCGGCGCCTGCCAGAAGGGTTAGCAGAAGCATGTCATAACACACCACGGCATGTTCTAGGCCTTGCTCTGCCAATGCATCTGGATGCAGGTCACTGACTGGGCAGAGGCTTGAACATGTCAGGTATGGGACTGACATGCAGTGTCTGTAGTACATAGAATTGCAAGTTCTAACAACAATTGCATGTCTAAAAACAAGACCTGCATATTCTGGCATCCTTGTGAAGGCCTAGCACAAAAGTGCTGAAGATGAAACTTGCTTTGATCGGAGGGGCCACTGAGCCAGCCTCCTGGCCATCAAGTGCCCAGTTTCTGAGGTGCCCTTATTCTGTCTCAGCTCTGAGTGGTCATCTGCTCTGTTCTTATGGCTTTTTAAAAGAAAGGGTCCTTTGTGCTTTTGACCCGAGACCACTTATCCTCCCTCTCATATGTGTCTTCATGATTGACACATGACAGGCTGATTCCCTCCATCTCAGGAAGACCCGGCTGATACTCTTTTGTACCAGACCAGGAACGTGTATGAGGAAGTAAGGAGAAGAGTCCGTGTTGTGGGCCATGGAGGCCTGAGGCCAGGTTTGCTGGTGCATAATGGTCTTAGTATCAGGTCACAGGGCTGGGGTCTGGGAGAGCCCGACTAGGGTGCAGAGGAGGGATTTTCCCTTGAACACCAAGTAGGAATGGTATAGAATGCTCTGTAGGGAGACTAGGTTTGTGCTGCAAACACCCATGGTGGGGTAGATCCCCTGAATTCCCAGGGCCATGGGTTCTTCCTACAAAATGCTAGTGTGTCTCCCTTATGGTTGTGGTCACGGGGGTAACATGGCTTGTTGGGGGTGAGATAAAGACTTGGAATCCAAGGCAGCAACCAGTACCACATACCACAGTGCTGGGCATGGTGGTTCATGCCTATTATCCCAGCACTCGGGAGGCCAAGGCAGGAGGATTGCTGTGAGTTTGATGCTGAGTTCAGGTCTAGTCTGAACTGCAAAGCAAAACTCTGTCTCAAAAAAATAAAAATGACTTAGAAGCCAAGAAGGTGAACAGGACCACCAGGATTTACAGAAGGAGCTGGGACAGACAGATGTCTACAGCCATATTGGGAGAGTAGTCCATGAAATGTTAACATCTGATTGTTACCTGAGCAGTGGTCCCCTGCACAGGACAAAGGATCCTTATTTAATCAAAGCTATGGCTCATAAGTCTGTCAAGTAAAACATTCCAATTTTGAAAATGTCTAGCAGTTCCGAAACTCGGGTTAAGCTCTGACAGGGACAGCCATAAATCAACCGGAAGCTAAGTCATTTTGAGCTCTCTAGACAGGAGCGGGGGCGGGTGGGGGCAGGGTTGGACACACTCTGGGGTGCAGGGGTCACCAGAGCCAAGGTGGGTACCACAGAGTAGGAAATGAAAATGATGTTGGGGTCTCTCAGAAGAGGCCGACTTCCAGTGTCCCGTTTGCAAAATTTAAAAAGCAAGTCTTCTTGATTTTTAGGTGAGCGCTTGTACATCAGTGGCTAGACCCTCTTGAGTCTCTTTGCTGTTACCAGTATAGGCTTCCATTTCCATATGACATCATTTCCACAGGGACTCCTCATGGCTTCCACCAAGAGGAGGCAAAGGGAAGAAGAGCACTCACGGCAAAGCAGCCCCTTTCTGGGCCACCCCTCGTTGTGAATACTCAGGTGTGTTGGTGTCCCCAGCGACAAGACAGACCAGTCTGAGGTGAAGGACCCTGTGGCGCACACCCTTTCTCCTGCAAGTTGCTGTAGACAGATACACACACCTTCCAGTCCCTGGATAGGAAGGTTTTGCCTTGGGCACCTGAGTTCAACTTTCCTGGAGAGTTGAAGACCTTTGCATAAAGGTGACCTCTGGCATCCATGCCCTGGGACTGTTGCAGCTGCATCTATGGACTTTGGAAAGCAGCGGTCACAGTGCCCTACCCTAGGTGCCCTCCCCCTCTCCCTGTCCCCTTGGAGTTGCTTGGCTAGATGCCAGCTGTTCCCTACTGTGCTCCTTTTTCAAAAGCTTTCTCTGGGGCCCTGCATTACTGCTTCCTGTGTGGCAGGCTGAGGCACCTGAGGACCCAACACAGCCCACAGCTGTGGCTCAAGCCCAAGGGGGGAGTGCTTGTCTGGACTGTACTCTGGAGTTGGCCCACAGGATGAGGTCCCAGCAGCCTGCAGTGGTGACCTGCTGGATTGCACATGCTTTCCTGGCCAGCTTTCCCCACCTCAATTCCTTCCTCCCCTGTCTTCATCGACCAAACAAACCACTTGCATCCAGTACTGATGGTGTCTGTTAGGATCTGAAGCCACCATTTTTACAGATGGCCGAGGATAGACATAAAGGAAAAGTACTCAGCCATGCTCTGGAGAGGAGATAATCAGAGTGACAGCAGTGCCTGGAGAATGCAGGTGCCCCGCTGGAGGAGGGTGACATGTCCTTGTCCCTGCGACCTTTCCCAGAACACCGTGTTAACTCCTACTTCCTCCCAGGTCAGTTTCCTGAGAGTAGCCACGTGTGAAATCCAGGGTGGGAGCTGTCACGGGAGCTTTCTGTATAGAGACTCCACCTCTGTTGGCCCCAGGTCTCTTGCAGGTTCCACAAATGGAAGGAAATTGTGGGCAGGGCAGCCCTGCCCTGCGGATGATATACTTGACACTGCACAGATGCTCCTGAGGCCTAGGAGAGAGGCTGACAGATGGCCTCTGTCCTTCCACTCCCAGGGCAAGAGCCCACCTGCCATGGGAGAGAAGTGTCTGTCCAGTCCCATGCAGAAAGGCTGCCATAGTCTAAACAGTGGGATTTCTCCTTTGGAGAAAGCACATTCCTTCTGCCTAATTCTTTCCCATTTTCCAGGGGCCCCAGTGTTAGGGATGTAAGAGCTTCTCACACCAAGTGCCAAAACACCCACTTCCTTCTTCTCTGTCCATGAGTTTGCTGGAAATCTTTGCCTCTTTCTGCCCTAGATGATACACTTTGCTTTCAAGAGTGAGGCTCAGCTTCCTTCAGGAAAGTAGGAAAAAGACCAAAGTGAGTGTCAAAGAGGCATGGATTCTGCTGCCCGTGAGCCCATAGTGGGAAATACCATGAAGGATCAGGCAGGCTTAATTCTTGGCTACCCACACACACGTGTGTGTGTGTGTGTGTGTGTGTGTGTGTTTGTTATTTTAAAAGTGTATCTCAAGTAAGCACTTTCCAGCAGAACTGCTTTATAAATAAACCAACACTTCAGGCCTCTTGCTGTTCATAGGCCCTGCCCTTGAAACTCGGCTGTGGCTCTGAGGTTTGATTTGTTACACCCTGAGCTCCAGCCTGTCCCCAGTTCATGCATAGACCATTCTGCCTCATTGGCACAGGCTCCTCTGCTTCTGTAGTGGCTTCCTTCAGATGCACTGAGCTGGTTCTTCCTACTTATGTGGCCTGTGAGATGTATAGGAATGCAGAAATGGGTAAAGTAGCTTCCTTACCCCAGAAGGACAGGAGGCTGGAGAGAGAGTGTTTATGGCATGCAATAGTGGAAGAGCATAAGGTCCAAGTTGGAGCTGCCCAACTGGAGAAAGTGAGATACTAGCTTTGGAGTCAGGGATCATGGGGAGGTGGTAACGGAGGTCCAGGGACAAGGGAGACCAGGGGGAGATGCCAGGTGTTTACCAGATGATGCAGAATTATTTGGTATTTGGACAAACAGCAAGTCCATACCGCTGCTTGTTCCTGTAGATCAGGGGGGGTCAGGGAGACTCACATGTAAGGGGAGATTCGCAGAGCTCCGTCCTGCAGAGTGCTCCTGGCCTGCTCCCTCCCCGACTGCTGTAGCACAGATGAGAAAAGCTGGCGCCACGTGACTGCCCACCTATAATGATGTTTGCTTAAATCTGTTGGCACATTTGGGCTGCACCTGGAGCCAGACATGCTTAAATACAAACTGGGCCAAAAGAGCGATGCCCTGTGTCCTGCACCGCAGCTGTTCATGGCTTTGTTTCAGTTGGGTGCAGACGGGCCAACCATCGTCATTTGGAAAAGTCGTGTGCATGTGTTTTTGTTTCAATCAAAATATGGTAATTTACTAACATCATAAAGGTCGAGTTATAAAATTAACATGAGGGATGCCTGAGTGGAACTTAAAGGATTATTTCCACCTCATTTAGGAGATTGTTCCTGAGTGGCTATTGGGGAGCTCTTGGGTTGGACATCTGCTTGTTTTTCTGGGACAGATGTTGTCCTTACTTGGTTCATGCTGTGGTCATTCTCTTTTGGGTGGGCTGATCTTTCTGAGACCATGCAATTCTGGCTCTGTGCCAATGTCTTATGCAAAAGTTTATCACACTTGCTTGATATTATACATGCATGTTACATTACCTTTCACATATGTTATATATATATAATATATATATATACATGTTTGAGTATATAGATATAAATGTTATATATATGTATATCATATAGTTGTATATTATTTATATAATGTGTACAGAGATATATACACATCCATACACATACATGTATACATATTATACAGTTTTCTTATTGTAGGAACAAAAATCATTTGGAAGTAGACAGACTCAACTCCTTACCCTAAAGACTTCATCATACAAAGCTATCACCTTCCCATCCACAAGCACAGCACCATTATCATACCAAAGGAATGAAGAAAATTACATCCAAAATTTTTTTTTTTTCGTTTTCTAAGACAGGATATCACTTTGCAGTTCAGGCTGGTCCTGAACTCAGCCTTGAAGTCAGAAATCCTCCTGTCTCTGCCTCCTGAGTGCTGGGATTACAGGCATGTGTCACCACATCCAGCATTGTTGCATGTGGTTACCAGGGACCGAACCCAGGACCTTGCTCTTGAAAGGCAGGCACCGGAAACACTGAGCTAAATCCCCAGCCAACATCCATAACTTTTATTTATTTATTTGAAAAATCTTTATTGGTACATTACATATACAAATGAATTCTCTGTCAAGTTAAGACCTGAGTATGGAAAGCATGAAGCATTATTACTCATTTATCATGTGAATGTTACCAAGTCATCAGGTCACTTGTGTGCACCATATGAGGACGGAGATGAACATTAAGGGGGCAAAGGGCATAGGAGAGAATGAACTGGCTACAATGCCAAAAATATGTAAAGAGAAAAACAAAGAAACTTGAAGAAGCTCATGCTCCATGACTTCAGCTTTAGAAAATCTTGGAAAATGAAAAGCTTCTTCTACTCCAGGGTGTTAGATCATCTGGAAATCAACATAGATTTCTTAGAAGTTTGTTACATTGAAATGTATTTATAATAATAAAATGTGTATGTTAAGGGCAACTTCCAATACATGTGAAAAAAGTCCAGTTCCAGGTCTCATCAAATTTAATATCATTAAGGTCTAACATATACCCACATTCCCGGATCTCTCAGTTGCTCCCGAAAGTCTTTGATGGTTTTGTTTTTTTAAAACCTGGACTCCAGTCAAGGTTCCCACATTGTATTTGGGGTGCAGTGGCCTGTGCTTTTCCTCTTCACCACTGGTACCTGGGGAGTCTGGGCGGCAGACTGGTATCTCTCCCACAGCAGGTGGAGGTGGAGCACCACTGGCAAGAATTCCACGTGAGCGGTGGTGCTCGGTCCTTCCCAGCACATCTTCTCAGGAGTCACAGCGGGCAGTGCGTCTTCCTTGTCTGTCGGTTTTGGTCACCTTCCTCCAGTGTGTCCGTTCGTTTGCTACCTGGAGACACTGGCTCTTCTGGTCCTTTTATCCCACAGGGACTTTTATACCCACAGATGACCCTCACTAGAGCACTTACTACATCAGGGCTTGCAGACCGGTGATTTTCCTGCTGAGTCACTTTCACAATGGCTGGCATTCCTCTCTAAAAAGACTTTTTTAGAATCTCTATGACTTCCTAGAACCCTTCTCCTCCTCCTCTTCCTCTTCCTTCTTTCTTCTTCCTTTACAGTCTTTTATTGTCATTATCCTCTTGGACCTCAGATTGTCCCAGTTTGGGCCGTGAGACCCTGTTGAACCTGACATGTTCGTAGCAGACATTTTGCACTTATCCCACTGTGATCTTTTTTTTTTTTTTTTTTTTTTTTTGTTTTAACTTTTTTTTTTTAATCTTTATTGGTACATTAAATATACACATCATGATTGCACTCCATAATGGGGATTTGTACCAGTATAAGACACAACTTAATTCTCATTTTTTCCCACTGTGATCTTTTTGTGGGGCTATCTTTGACTTTTAAAGCCATAAGATTTCTCTCTATATGCAGATGCCACCTGGTTTACAAAATCCAGTTAGAGGTTAGCAGTTTTTCTTGTGATGATTTAGCATAATTCTTAAAACCCACTATTACTCCGCATCATCCACTGGGCACACTTGGAAGATACCATCTACATGGCAGGCTGGGCGAGCGGCTGTGAGCTTCTGGATCCAGCAAAGCCTGGACTGGCCTGGGTGACTCTCGGGTCAGTTGAAGCTGACAAAAAGACATGAGGCTAGTAAAGAACCCATCCCGGTGAACAAACTCTTTTGAGGATGACTGCAATGCTCTTCATCCTTTAAGCTTTCAAAGTATTGAGGAGAGAGCTTTATAACAAGCAGAGGAATAGGCAAGAGGAAATTTAGGTATGAATGTGCTAACTAGTACAAGCAGCAGCTGTCTGACAGATATGCTTGTGGATGCCCGGGTGAAACATGTTCTAGAATTTTCCTAGGAGCCAAAGTTTTCACCTTGGGTTATTGTTTTTGTCAACAATTAGCATGTCTTTTATGTTTAAGATATTCTCAGATATGCTGCATGGAATCAGTCTCCATGGTGTTGAATGGGGAGGCCAGCATAGTCAGGGAGCCACTGCCCAGGAGTCTGGTGCTGTCTGGTGCTGACAGCTCTTCCACCACCAATCCCACATCACTGAGTTCACTTGGAGGTTAGAAGGGGAGACTGAGGCCTGAAGGGTGCTTTTGTTACCATTTAAAAGTTTAGTAGAATCTCCAGTGAGAGATGCACTGGAAACTGCACTTACCTACAAGGGTGATGACAAGCGAGTGCCTTGTTTGCCAAGATAGAAGGAGAGTTAGCTTTAGCTGGAAAAGTGTTCCTTCTCCACACTTGGTTTTAAGACAGAACATTTTCCATAGCTGTATAAACCATTTAATTGATGCGATCATCCTCGACACCATCAACAGCAGCTCAAAAACTGGCCTCTTGTCGACTGCAAGATCACCTACCTGCACAGCCACTTGGGGGTAAATAAGGCCACCATGTAGAGCTCCTGGCATGGTGCCTGGTATAGCATGAGAGCTCAGGAGACTCTGGGCAGGAGTATGGAGCCTGCTTGGTGGCCCCAGTGACCTGACCTTGGGACATTTCAGAGTGAAAAATGTTTGTAAGCCATTATATAATTTTGCTTATTTCAATCATGTTAGATCTCCGGGATCACCGCTGTGTTGGATGATAATATAAATGGTTGTCATAAGGTAAATTCAACTGTCATTTGCTCTCAGTAGAGGAGGAGAAATTAACCAGTAGCCCATCTTCCTTGGTGCTCAAAGTCCATCCACCTCAACTGGAAACCATTTTTAACTTTAGTATTTTTCTTATGTGCAGAGGGCCACATACATGACCCTCTCTAAAGTATAAATCCTTTGGTATTGTGACATGATTTTTCTGCTCTAATTGATGAATGGGATATTTAGCTTTTAAGAAAAAGACTGAGACACAGTAAGAGATGTCGTGGTGCTACCTGGGGTCCATGCAGCCTGGCTTCTCTGTGTTCTGTGGTGATGGCTACACTTGCTGTTCAAAGGCCTCACTGATTTCACCTTGTGATGATCTGACATCTTGACTTACCTCTAGAATCAGAGAAAATCTTGTTGATTCAGTGATGAGATTTCCTTAGGTTCTGTCTATAGAATTCCACAAATTGTGCAGCTGGAAATGGGGAGAACTAAATATATCACTGTTTTTTTTTTTTTCCCAAAGAATTTAACACCATCTGATGCTTGGATGAATATTGTGACACCTGCCATCCTGGGAAATTAATTCAGCAAATTAATCCTTGTGGTCAATCTTCCATTTCCAGTCTTCACCCAAAAGTTAACAAGGGAGCCAAGAAAGCTTTCCTGTTATGTCAGCTCTCGGAGGTGAGGGCAGGGTAGAGATTTTCTGTTGATGACACCATCCTGTTCTTGCTTGTGCTACTCATTCTCTTGCATTCCTGAAATACTTTGGGAGGCCTTCAATCAGACTGGGGCTACCCCATAAAAATGAAGAATCCAGACTGTAGCTTTAGAGCTGCCTTGGGTGAGCGAGTGGCCCCATCCCATTCTCACGGACCACAAAGGCCTCCCCTCCATCACTATCCACCCCTCCTGGCCCTCCTTGGAGAGGATGATGAGGCCAGGGTTGCAAGGATTTAGTTTTTTCTGAGTGTGTTTACAGGACATGGGTTCTGTGCCCAGAAAGGGTGAGAAGTGGCAGATGGGGTGCTCAGAAGGGATGATGGGAAGTTTCATGGAGGAGCTATTTGCTAGGATTGGCAGAATGAGGGACACGAGGAGATACTGAAGCCCTGTGAGGGCCCATAGTGAACATTTACGGTGTCTGTAGAACAGAGGATGGAAGCTGGGGCCCAGCACAGTGAGCTGTGGGTGCCGAAGATTTCAGAGAAGCTGTGGCTGGCATAGAACTAGGGGAAGAGGGACTCTGGCCACCCTCTGTCTCCAACCCTGTCATCTCCTGTTGTTCACTTAGCCAAGGACCAGGGAGTGAGGTGGGGCCTGCAGGGCCACAGAGCACAGGAGGGACTCAGGGAGAATTTCCAACAGAATTTTCTTTTTTTTCTTTTCTTTATACTGAACAAAGCTTGTTCCCTTTGTTTCATAGAAATGTATTCTTTGGAGAGCCAGCAAAAATAAATCCTGCCAATAATTAGATACTGTTTAGAGATTCAGTTGAATAAGTCTTTGCACCAGAAAAGAGACCCAGCCTGGCCCTTTCTAGAGGTTTCCCATTCCCTACATTTATTTTGATTAATGTTCCTTTATTTTGTTGATTTTATTTAGAATACCTCATGAATATTTTAGCTGCCAAGTCTTGGATAATTTTGCTCTGTTATGTTTTATATAAGGGAAGAGAATTTCTAAGCTCTCTTCTCTGATGATTACCAGGGGTGGCTGTTGAGAAGGTTGGTGTTGTCTCTATAACTGAGCAGAGAATGCAACTGAGATGCAGCTCAGCTCATCACCTTGTTTTCAAGTAGGACCTTTGATCTCACCATGCAGGAATCTTCCCCAGAGGGAAGCCAAGGGTGGAACATCCAAGGTGTCATCTGTGTTGCCTCCACAGGCTTCTGTTGGGAAAGACAAGAGCAACTTGGGGAACACCATGCATATGTGCTCTGTGCAGAGTCCCAGGGTGAATTGACCCAACATATCTTTCAGACTTGAGTGCAGTCCTCTGTGCCTTTGTGTAGGCAGAGCTGGCTACAGGACTTACTGTCCTGCTTCACTGAGTATTTATTCCATCAGCACATGGTCTTCATCACAGACTATCATCAGGCTGTCATTGATTGTGGCCTCAGAATCCTCTGCTGAGTTTTGCAGTGCACACCTGTATGGTCTGCATGTGTATCCTACTTGTTTTGTCTACTTTCTTACAGGTTGTGTAAAAACATGTTCCTTCATCCAGTATATTTATTGAGCACCCACCATGTTTTATTCATTTAGTATTGTGGAAAATGAGGACGACTAACAATAAGAGCAGAATCTCTATCCATATGGAGTTTTCATCCAGGCAAGGGAGGAGTAGTAAAGAAGAGTAATACAGAGTAAACTCACATAAGGGAAGATGGAGGATGATAGAAAGGGTTCCATAATGTAAGGAGGAAAGAACAAGGGGAGAAGGAAGAGGAGGTAGGGGTGTGGAGTGGGTTGCAATTTTAAACCATGGTAGAAAGCTGTGAGAAGATGATATTTGAACAGTTTCATAGGCAGAGAGGGAAGGGACAGAAAGTGGAAGAAGAGCCACCTCTTGCTCCAGCAAATGACACAGACAGGATTTGGTTTTACAGGATCAATCATAATGATGAGTAGATAATAAAATGTGATGGTGGGGCAAGTGAGCAGTTGAGACTGCTACAATAATTTTGCTCACAAAGGACCATATGAGAAAATATCAGATTGTGGATATAGTTAAAGACAATGGGAACATCCTGGAAGGACAGATGTGGGTGAGAGAGCCATAGGAGACCAGAACACTGGACCTCAGCAAATGTAGAAGTGGATTTCAGGGTGATGGCAAAAGTACTGCAGAGTGGCCAGTTGCTCCATTTTAGAAATGTTAACTTTGAGCCTCGTACTATGCACCTGGGCTGAGAAGGAAGACGAAGAGGTCACACAGTGGGGCAAATGGAGAGAGGAACTGGAGACTGATGGAGAGGGAAGCTTGGATTTGTAACCAGGAGTTGGAGGAGTTCCCGCGGGAGTAATTGTGGACAGAGGAACTAAAATAAAGCCCAGGTGCTGCAGAGAGCTAGCAGAGGGTACAGAGGAGCAGGAGAGGTGGTCTCTGAAGCTGGGTGTGTGGGGCAGGAGCAGGAGCAGCTGAGTGCAGGCTGCTGATACAATGGGTGATTCCAGAGCTGTGGAGATGCAGAGAAGAACCAGCTTGATTCTGGGAGAAGCAGAATCCTAAGTGAAATGGGCCTAAGAGAGAGGAGGAGAAGGAGACAAAGACCTAATAAATGACTATTCTCAGAAGTTTTGCTGCAAAAGAATGAAAAGAAACAACAGAACAGCTCATAACAAACAGAGGAATAAGAAGATATTTGTCTTGTTGGGAACAATCCATCATGTCTGTCGTTGATGGGATGGTCATTGTTCTCCTGAGTTCGTCAGCTTTATGGAGCCATTGTTTTGTTTTTAAATTAACTGATCTTAATCTTTGCCCCTTCCTTACCATCAGTACAGAAGATCCAGTTATCACTCAGAAGGAAATGCACACTTGCATGCCCTGGAGTTCTGGTTCCACTTCATTTGTTTGTGGGGCTCATGTCAACCCTTTGACAGGACCCATTGAGCACATTTGTTATAGGCCCTTGCTCATTATAGCACTGTTAAATAGCTATGAAGGCTCTTTTCTGTGTACTATTTTCTTTATATTACTGTCATTTGTTCTTTGCCTTATAGGACAGTGGGATGTGTTGTGAAGTCATTTCTTTTTTTTTTTTAAATTATCTTTATTGGTACATTAAATATACACATCATGATTGCACTCCATAATGGGGATTTGTACCAGTATAAGACACAACTTAATTCTCATTTTTTCCCATAGCCCCACCCACCCTACCACCCCCCCATGTGAAATCATTTCTTGAGGAACATATTGAATCTGTTCTTCTGTATTTTATATTCCAGAAATAATTCTTCCCTCTTCATACCTAAGTGACCTAAGTCAGTTAAATTGTAGCTAAAAGCATATTTGCTGATCATGAGTTTGATGTTTGTTTATGATCTAAATAATGCATGGTAAGTGCTATCCTCTTACTTGAGCTATTTCAAGGTCAAAGTTTTGACCTTGACTGCATGTAGGGAACCTCTCAGATCTGACATATATGAAATCCTGCCTTTTCAGCTTCAAGAACTTCTCATGTTACTGGATACCTGAACAGCAGTTGAAATCAGTGTCTTACTCATCTAGAATTTCTAAACATGACTTTACCTGACAGGCTTCCCCACATACTGTGCAGACCACTTTATGCTCCATCAATTATAGCATGAATCATGGGCTCACACACTGTCTTCCAAGACATGCTTAGTCCTTATCAAAGAAATACTGGCTGGATATCTTTGCTGGAAGATTTCCCTAGTAGGGCTGGACTGATAGGGTGGTTTAGTGTCTCAATCTGAATGCACTCGGTTCTGTCAACCTGTTTTCTCCTTGCTCCAAAAGAGGTTGAGATCACTGCAAAGTTGTTCCTTAGTAAATTAGATAGCTTCCAACTGTCGATAGTCTTAAGGACATCAGGTAAGCAACCAGGATCTTATGAATGTGTTTTAAAATGATTCTCTTTATAGAGAAGCCATCTAGAAAGGGCTCCTGATGGTCAAATCTTGGAAAATTTGAAGGACAAAAACATTTCAGGATAGGAATGAAGCATAAAATTTGAAAAACTAAGACCTCACAATCTCATACTTACAATAAATACATAAATACAGAAAGACAAATGGGAAAGGAGGGAGATTTTTTCTGAGTACCAGGTGCTAAATGTGGAAGGGTTGTTGGGCTGGAAAATTGAGTTTTGCAGCCCCACAGTAAGAATTAGGTTAGATAAAAGTCATACACACATGAAAAATCTAGGAGGTTTGGATGAAGAGAATTCCTTGGGGTTCCAGTGTCTGTGTAGGCAGCAAAACGTAGAAGCTGTAGAGTGACAAATATGTCAATACCATGACTAAAATGATCTTGACCGGGGTTAATCACCAGGGGTCCTGGTGTTGTTCACAGGGGAAAGGGATGCACAGCCTGCATGAGGCTGTGGGGAAGCAGCAGATGACCCCAGTAAAAGCATCCCCCAGGAGCAAGGGATCATCCCCTAAGAGTGCTGTGGCCATGCAAGAGGGAAAGGCTAAGGAACTGCCCCAGAGTAGGGGATGTCGAGAGAGAAGGGACAGCTGAATGCCAGAATGGATCCTGAACTAGAAAGAAAATGCCCAAATGCATACAACTGGGTCAGTGGACAAGTTTGGGATGTGGAAGGTAGATTAAGGCATAATCAATGATAAACTTACCAATATTGATGAGAGTGCTGTGGGTTTTTTTAAAAAAATAAGATAATGTCTTTATTCTAAGGAGGTCAACCTGGAAGTATTTACAGATGATGTGTTGTGACACCTGAGCTCTTAGAATATCTCAGAAAAAGTAATATAGATAATTGAAATTTATATAGATGGATAAACAGATAAAAATAATGGGGCAAAATTCTGACAGTTGATGAATGTGGATGAAGGGTTCATGGGAATTCCATATAATAATGTTTGTATTTTTCTTTAAGTTTGAAGAACTCATGGAGATCCACCTGCTTCAGCCTTTTGAGTATGAGGCTTGTAGATCTGCACCACCATGCCTGGTTCCAAAAGAATGTTTTTGAAAAGCCCCTTTGTTCACTACTGGATGGATTGCCCCACATAGGCAGGGGTTTTTGGTATCAGGCTTTGTCTCCTGACACCTACCAACAAACCCTTCTTGTGAAATTTCTGTTCAGGGGGTAGGTGCCAGAATAAGGGGTCCACAAAAAAATAACTAAAACATCCTATAGTGGTCAGTGCTTTGGAAAAGATAACAGGGTAGTCACCTTTGGATGGTGGCCATGGGACAGAAGCTGGTGTAGGGAAGAGCTATCCTGTGCAAACCAGGGAAAATGTTCCAGGCTGAGGACCAGCTCCTGCTCAAGCCCTCGCTGAGGACAGTGATAGACATGCCTGAGGGACAGAGAAAGATGTCATGACAGGGATTAGTGAAGAGAGAGACAAATGATAGACTTGGGCAGGGCTGAACTATTCCGATCTTGTCATTAAGGAGGCCAGGTTTTATTCTGCACAGGAGAAGGAGCCATAGAAGGTTGGAAGGATGGGAGCAACTTTTCTGCAGATCAGGTGGGATAGAATCTCATGGGATCCCCAGCAGGAAAGAAGCTACTGCTGTGGCCTGGAGTCCAGGCAGCAGTCACTGGCCCCTTCTCTTGGTGCCAATGTCTGGGGAGTCAGGAAGATTCAAGCAAGTTATCTATTCATTATTTCTTTTATACCAAAATGTATCTTGAGTGCAGTCAGTCATTGCCTCTCAGCAGCTCTAAAAATTGACCTGGATTCTTTTTCCAACATTACTTTGACACATGCCAAAAATGACAAAAATGCATTCTCTCCAATGAATTGTTTCATTATTTAGCTACTTGCAGGCCTGAGTATTGGGGAAGAATAAATAGAAACCCTGACTATGCCTGAGTATGCTCAGTTCCACAGAGAGGAAACAAGCCCGGGTTCCAGAGAGTTATTTAGGGCACCAGCAGGACCCCGTTGGTCCGGTGGATGTGCTGGTGCTGAATGGGATACTCTACAGGAAGCAGAGGCTGTCGTTTTCTCACCCACTAATGGGTTCTCATCTCTGCTTCTACCCTGTGTCATCAACCGCTCTTCCAGAACGTGGACTCTGGCTGGACATTGTAGGGAGTATACACTCAGTGGCCTGCTAGTTTCTCCCCCACCTAGTATGCAAGATGCTCTGAGGGATTTCTTCAGTGAGCAGAAGGGAAATAGTAGGTTCTTATGGGCTGGTGGCAGATGTTTTGTTGATGCTCTCTCTTGTCAGAAGAGGACCAGGGAAGCATGTTTCCAAGCTGTGATTGGGAAAAAAATGAGAATCAAGATATATCATGTACAAGTACAAGTTGTCAGTGATGAATGTGATCATTTTGTATACATAAGATGTACCAATAAACTCAATAAAGCGATAAAATAAAGTCAAGCAAACAACAACAAAAAAATTAAAGAGTGGGCAGTAGGTGCCAAACCATTTCAGCTTCAATGCATGTGGGCGCGCACATGTGTTTGGTGTGTATGTCTGAGGGTTGGGGATTTCACAGCTGGTTTGCCTCAAAAGACTTTTAGTAGTGACCAAGCAATATGTTCTGGGTTACACAGGGTGGTGTCGTTTTGTCTTTTCCCTGGTTTAGTGGCTTCCTGCTCTAACATCCCTCTACCATAAGCAGGGTGGCCACATTTGGGCCTGGGAAGCACATTTGACTGGGACTTACATGGCCCCAGAACACTTAGAGGTCTCAGGGAAGGTGTAGGATCTACTTTATTGCAAATAGTGTGGGAAGAAGAGGTAGTTTCATCAAAGTGTTCTGTGCCATCAGTAAGGACCCAAGAATCAGGGAAGAATGGAATTTTCAAAAAGAGCACATTTTTGTGTGGGGATTTGCATTTTGTTGAGAAAAAATTTACTAATGAATCCAGTCTTGCTCATATATTTTTTTCAGTATAAATAGGTGAAATGATTGAACATGGTAATTTTTTAAAAATGGAAAAGAAGGAAGCAACCTTAATATAATGGGTTGCTTATTCTTTTGTCTATCCTTACCAGTAATGATTTATTGTCCAGCACATACAACTTGATTTTTGAATGTGGCCACAGGTACTTGTACAGGAATGAAGTGTGAAATCACACTACCTTTTATTGTAAAAGAAGACAGCAAACGCGATGGTTACACACACCTAGATACAGTAAATATCAAAATGCGCACCTTGAACTGTTGAGTTCACAGGATATGAATTCTATCTGAGTAAGTCTGGTAGGAAGAAGTCAGGAACAGAAAAATAGGCAGATAGATCTGACCATGAAATAATCAAAATTTAAAAGTCACAGGAAATGAACCATACAAATGAGTAATCATTGTCCCCATCACTATGATCCACTTATTCTTTTTTTAAAATTCAAATCTTTATTGGTACATTATATACACACATCACAGTCACTTTCAGCATTGAGAATTTGTACCAGTATATGATATGACATGACTTAATTCTCATTTTTCCCCATTTATTCTTTTTGTTTTGTTTTGTTTCTTGGAGATGAAGTAGCCCAGACTGGCATCAAATTGGAGGTGGTACTCCTTCCTACACCTCCCAAGTGCTAAGATTGCATCTATCTATCACTATGTCTGGCTAGTGCACTTATTCTAATGACTTGGTAATGGCCAGGAGATTCTGAGCACTGGACTGTGGGAGCAACTACCAGAGCCAGCAATGCCCTCTCTGTGTTATTGTCTGTGGGGGTCAGATATGCCACAACAACTGTCTCATTTCCTTTTTGTTGCTTTGTTTTGCTCCTTTTTTTTTTTTTTTTAGACAGAGTCCTACTAGTAATTCATCCTGGCCTTGAACTCACAAGTCTTTCTACCTCCACATCCCAAGTGCCAGGATTACAGACATGTGCCTTCATGACTTGTCCGATGTTTGGAAACAGTTAAAATGCTTTAAAAGTTAGTTAAGTGATTTAGTGCTTGATGAAGTGGAATAATATCAGCATAATACAAACACAAATAATAGAGTACTGAAAAGCATATAGAAATGCAAAATATATATAACACACAGTAAAACAATAAGAAAGACTCTTTTTCTGAGATCTCATCTACTGATTCCATAAATGATCAGCTTTTTCACTTGTTAGCTGGCTTTCAAACACCAATATTCTGTGCCAAGATAAACGTGATTGTGTTAGGATTTGGGAACTACTGATGCAGTTAACTGTCTTAGTTGAGTTCCTCCAAAAGCCGACCTGGATCAACCCAGTGAAGGCTCCTTGCCCACAATTCCCATCTGTCATTTGTTGGAACTGCCTCTCGGGGTGTTTGTTGGCACTGCTGGCCCTGTCTTGTCAGTATGTGGGCTAACTGTGTCCTCCCAGCCAGAAACCAAGAACTCAGGCGGTGAGTTAGAGCATTAATGGCAGACAGCCTCTGCTGGGGTGTCTGTGCAGTGCCCAGAAACATGCACAGAGCAGGACAGCATCTGCCACCTTAGTCTCAATTAGCACAGCCCAGGGGGCGCTTTTGTGATGATGGACGTGTTCTCTGTGATGTACAGTCAAACAGTCTGAAACAGGACTAATAAGATAAGGAATCGAAGGCTACTGTCATGGTCAGTGCTAGTCTAATGGAATGCTAGAAAATGAACTTACTGGCTTCTCATTGTCTCAAACTGGGTTAGTAAGAGGACTAGAACAGAGTGAATGCTGTCTACGGGCATGTTTTCACTGCTCTTTAAATTGTCCATCTTTGCATGCCGGCTTGGTAGGTTTTTAGTCTCTCTAACTGAGAGGAGCGCCTTATGTGCTCAGCATATAACAGTGGCAAGTTAATGACCATGTGAGAAAACTCCATGTTCACTCATCTTCCTGCACTCAGGAAAGAGTGATTGCTGGAGTCTTAATCAGCAGGGCATGTATACCTGCAGGGTTATACAGGCACTTGACTTGGTGCTGGTAAAAAACTGCTCAGGTAAATATAGAGGAGTCACTATAATTACTCATTTGTTCTGTTGCCTGCTACCGAATGGAGGGCAGATGATATGACTAAAATCAGTCAAGTCACTGGTTTACGGGCATTTGGAAGCTTATTTACACTTCTTTCTAAAAAGTAGCCTCAATCATCAATATTGAAAACAAACAGTGGCAGTGTAGAAAATAAGTGACAATGCTGTGGGGTATTGAACTTACCTCATGGCCTATTTTTCCCTTTCCTCCACCATGGCAGGCATTGTTAATCAATTACCGTGCTTTTTCTGTGGACCCAAGATATAGCCTCTAGATTGTTATTTACACTGCACTCCTGGCCTCTACTGCCAGTTAACCAAGATGAGTGTGTTCAGTAAGAAACAATTAGTCATCTTTCATTTTATAAAAAAGAGTGATTCAGATAACATTTATATGTAAGACATTTAATAGACAATTTATTGTTTCCTAGCTCCGGGGAGTAAGATCACTAATATAACATATATTTTTCCTTCTTTGGCTTAATCCTTTATGCCAGGGTTGAGAAAACTGTTTTTGTAAATGAAATTTTATAAGCGCAGCCACACCCATTCATTTTTGTGTGTTCACGACTAATTTCATGGTAAAAAAGCACATTCAAGACTGTGTGGCCTGCAAAGCCTGAATTATTTATTATCTGGCCCTTTAGAGACTGAGCTTTCTGACCCTGGCCTTAGACTCTTCTTTTGACTTTTGTGCAAGGAGAAACTTTCTTCTTTCTGTTGGCACAGGGAGCAAGATTATATTAGCCTATCCCATCTTGCAGTGGCCTGGGGGAACTGGCAAGGCTTATCACTTACGAAACTTACGATTAGTGCAGTGTGCATGGACTTGCTTTCTGACCACTATGGGGACTGTGTAACCGAGATCAGAGTAATTAGTTAATCAGAGAGTCCAGACTTCTTAAGTGTGTGAATTTGAGCAAGTTGGCTGTAGATTTGCATTTTGGATCTACCACTTATCAGGTCTCCTTAACTCCTCTGAGTCTGTTTTCTCTTTTTCAGTAGAATATTAAATTTCAATCTTTGTGCATGGCTAGTGAGAGAAAATGACTGTCAGAATTAACTAAGAATGTGGAACAGAAGTACTTATTTGAGTTCTTTACACATATTGGAAGTCCATAAACTATTGTTCTTCAAGTAGCATGTTTTGCTAAATAGTCTATAGAAGGGGAATGAGCTCTTCCTTATGACAAGTTCCTATCTTCCACAGGAGTGTTTACATTCATGCCTTGGGGACCTTGTTGTATCAATTAGCTATACCTGTGTAACATGTCATCCTTAAACTCTGTTGCTTCAAACAAACTTTTATTTTTTTTAATCTTTATTGGTACATTAAATATACACATCATGATTGCACTCCATAATGGGGATTGTACCAGTATAAGACACAACTTAATTCTCATTTTTTCCCATAGCCCCACCCACCCTGCCACCCCCCCATGTATATAAAATTTGTTTCCTTAATGGGTTATGTTCATGTGGGACATGTTGAGCTGGTGATCTGTGATGACCCATGTGTCTGTAATCATCTGGGGACTGGATGAGTAGGACAGCTGGATGGAGGGATCTTGAGGTTGGCTGGATGTTGGCTAGGACTTGTCTCCTATCCCCCAGTTGCTCACTGAGTGGAGGCAGCCACTGACTGTGCATGAGGCCTCTCAACACCTAAGGCTGGCAAAGGCCACACAGCACTACTCCCACTGATCCTCATGGCAAAATAAAATCAATAGAATAGTACTACCAACATGCAACAGGAACAGAGAAATCTGACTGTGAGGGAATAATGAAGAAGTGGGGATAATTTTGCAGTTGTATATCACATTGCTTTTTATCAAGATGATAGTGAAAAACTCGTAAGTATTATAGACTTTAACCTTATGAATATTTAAGCCTAATCTCCAAATATTTTCAGCCAAAGTGTTTTAGCTTTATAAAAACACAATGAATATGGCATTTTTTATCTTTAATGGAAAGAAAATATGAAACACGGGTGGTTTTTTTTGTTTGTTTTGTAGCACTAGAGATTGAAGCCAGGGCCTTTGCACTGAATCACTTCCTAGACCGGCTTTTAATTTGTATTTAATTCAGCTATGTCTCACTGAATTGTTATGTTGTTCAGTCTGGGCTTGAACTTCTGATCTTCCTACCTTAATTTCCCAGAATGCTGGGATTACAGGTGTGTATCACTATGCCCATCTGACATAAAGTTATTCTTTTTAAGGAAGTTCACCTTGAAAACCCCAGGCCTCCTCTGCCCTGTCATCTTTGTTGTGACTTGGGCCAGCAGAGCCTCTGACCTGACAGGATAATTAATCCTTGGAGGCTGGGTCCTACGGCTGGCATCTCATATATTAGGTCAGCAAACCTCGGGGCCTGGTGACTGGTCACCCATTGGCTTTACCTCTGTGACATTTCACCAGCAGTAATGTCTTGCACTGTTTTATAAAGAAGCCCTAGAGTCCCTTCTTTCTCAGATGTGGTGAAGCTCTGGGGCTGGACTGACACATTGTTGCTGGGGCCCCTTGGGAAAGGGATGTCGAGGCTGGTCTGCACATCATGTTGGCTCTGGGACCAGGTGCTCCTCCTGACCTGCCATTTGGTTTTCACTGGCTGTTTACATTCAGCGAGGTGTTTGGACTGACTGTTGAGAAGCCTGAGGAATTGAAGAGTGTGGCTTTTGGAGTAAACCTGGTTCCATAACATGGGTGGATGACCTTGAACAGGTGACCTGAAGAGGCCTCAGGTTCACATGGGTATGGCAGGAGAGACGATGACCCTTACAGGATGGGGCCTGATTTTGTGATTGCCATGCCTCATACTTCTGTTCAGAAACAAGCTCTCGTGTGATGACAGCTTGTATTATCACCATCATTTATAGGCCCGCCACACTGCAGCTTGCCCCATGGCGGTGATTAAGACTGAGCTACATGGCTAACTCTGTCTCTTCAAAGGATTCTCTACTGCCTTTTTAAGGCCAGGTCTGGAAGGCTCAGTCTTAGTGGAAACATCTCTGGGTTTCCACGGAGATGTCATTTTTGATTCACACAGGGACTTTCCGTATTTTGAAGGGGATAGCGTCTCCTCGGCAAAGGGACACTTGCCAAGCTTCAAAAGAGCCATAAACTTGCTGAATTGTGGAAAGGCATTCTCGGGCCTCTGTTGCTTCCAACAAACTCAACTCTGTTTGTAATTAATTTGAATGCTTCCAGAGCTGCATATTATAGCTTCCCCATCATTTTCCCATGTGGAATTCACTGGGCCATAGCTACAGTTCAGATAATTGAGTTCAGTCCTTGTTCTCATCACGGGGGGCCACACTTTAGCCGCAGGGCAGTTCGTTTGGGTCTCCAGGTATCTGTTGGTTTGATTTTTTTTCTCCCTCCACTCAGCATCTGTGTGTTTGTTCTTCAGAAGCAAGTATGTAAATAAATACCCTCCATGAAGAATCCATGAGGATATTTATTCATTAGCCATCACTGAGTCTGTGTAACATTTCGTAAGAGAACAAAATGTCACTTCACTTCATTAGCTGTTCAAAAACTCTGATGTTTTCTGTTCTATTAGGAAAAGTAAAAGGAACAGGTTAGGAAAACTAACCCTAAAGTATGTCAGTGTTAGAAGAAACTGAAATTGTTAGAGAATTCTCGGAGTCACATTTCATTTGCTCTCCACGTGGTGTTTAAAGCAATCCCACCCCATTCTACCTGCTGGGTGGCCCTGTGTTCTTAACCCAGGCTGAAGCTTGGCCAAGCCTGGGCCCCTGGCCTCTAAGCCTACCCAGAGGTAGAGGTGGAGCTGAGCTACACACAGCCTTGGTCGCTGATCCAGCTCGGAGCTTTTAAAGGTTTGATAAACCATGTTTAACCAGTTGGTCAGAGGAATAAAAGGAGGCGTGATAGATGAGAGAAAGTCTATTCTGTGTGGGCTCCCAAAGCCTTTCTTCTGAGGGTCTGGGAAGCAAGAGATCTTGGAGAAAGTGGCCTTCCCTCTGCTCATGTCTCTTAGCCTGTTTCCTGTCACCAGAGGGACCTAGTGGTGGGCTCAGGTGATCAGGTAGGAGATGGTGCTTGGGCTTGAATAGAATCCCCCAAAGTGTGTGGGCATCCTAGCTCCAATTCAGGGTGTGACTTCCTCTGGAGATGAGATGATTAAGTGAAGATGGGGCCATTACAGTCATTGTTAGCCAGCACAACTGTGTCCTAAAAAAGGACATTTGGGCCTGTGAGAGTACGCAAAGAGTTTGCCATTTGGAGAGGAAAGCATTTATCTAGGTGATGTGTGTATAAGCCAAGGGACACCCAAGATTGGCAGCGTTGTATCAGAAGCTGGAGAGGCATAAAACACCTCTCTTCTCTCCTGCCAGAGGAACCAGCATTGCCAACTCCTTGATCTTAGACATTGGCCTCCAGAATTTGGACACACAAGCTTCTGTTGTCACCCATTCTGTGTGCCAGGCCCTATTCATACAGGTGGCATCCTGACAGAGGGCAAAATATTCTCTCCGTATCACTTTGCTGTCTTATTTAAGCCTGCTTGCAACTTATGCAGAGGGAAAAAGGGGTGGCATAAGAGAGAAGTGACAAGTGTGAGTGCTAGGAACTTCCAGGTTTCCCAGGAGAGGCTAGGGAAGTAAGAAAAGTGAGATGCCTGTGTTTCTAATACACACCCACAAATAGCATGGAAAGCTCCAGATTTCTGTCATCTTGCCATCTACATTATTTGTTTATAACAAAAATGGTGATAATATCGAAGAAAATACAGCGGATGGAGAATGCCCTAGGGGTGTGTAGACCACATTAGCTGTTTGTCACATGGAGCAAAGTGGGTCTCATTGACTCATCTTCAAGGGAACTGAGATTCTGATTGTAAAGTGACACATGAAAAGTGAATGGCAGAAGCAGAGATCAAATTCGGGGCTCCTGGCTGGCTGGCAGTGTGCTGTCATCACTCAGCTGTAGCATGAGTGTACCAGGTCCTGGCTGTTGTTGCCTGACTGCTTGGGGAAATACCCACCCATGGCCCACCCAGGGGGAGGAATTAATTGGTTTAGGAATTAATTGGAAATGCATCTTTTTTTTCCACATCTTCCAGATGGAGCCCCCCAATAATAGGACAAATCAATGAGCTATTTTAGATTGATGGCAACTTTGAGAAGTCACTTTCTTCATAGGTGATCAGAGGGGCTCATGACAATTGCCTGGGAGGTTATTCCTTGAATACAGTTTCCTGAGCTCTGCCTGGAAATACCAGATTAGAATTTGTACAAGTGAGCCAGACATTTGTATTTCACAGAAGGTTTGTCAGTCATGCAAACATCATAATCTATTCAGGAACTGGAACTATAGTCCATGAAGTGTGCTTTGGAGAGATTCTAGTCAATAAAAGGCGCTTTCTTCTTCCTCTTCAGCCTGTGCCAGGCTTTCTAAAAAAAGGCTTTCTCACCTCTGCTCAGGTGAGATCCCAAAAGCATATATGATCATGCCATACTCAAAAGGACTGAGGCTAGAATGTACAGTCACTAACCTTTCGTTCAGCAGCTGGGCTCACCTCCCAGCCACCTGGGGAATCTGATTTGGAATTTAATGGTTTTGTAGAAGTCCCTCCAGTGGAAGAAGCTTCCCATTTCCTACATCCACAGAATATAGCTCTTTTTTTAATTAGGTGGCTTGTTCTTCATTTTATGTGCTTGAAGAAACTGAAGACTTTATAAGAGGTGTGGCCACCTGTCCAGTCCTCATGAAGGGTGGGTCTAGAGTTGGAGGCTCCCAATGCCAGCTGGCATGTCCTTCAGTTGTTTCTCTGTTTTCTGACCCTGCACACATCTGACTGTGACCCCTCTTGGCCCCAGGTGTTCCAGGTGCTTCTCATGAAGTCACCATGATGTGGTGACCAGTGAAGCTGTTCCTGGCCAGGCCTGTGCTAGAACATGGGCACTACATCCAACACAAGCAAGAACACATACATCCCTCTCTGTGAGCATGGCTGGGTTCTGGGGAGCTTGTCTGGGAATGAGGTGCATGGCTTCTCCAGAAGGTGGCACATAGCTTTGGGAAGCTTCTAGTTTTATACCCTGTAGACATGTGCATGAAACCCTATATCAAAGCATGTGAGAATTCTGTGTGATCAGGAAACCTTGGAAAGATACCATGACACAATGACAGTGACATAGTTGTTGGGGTTGGTATCCTGAGGTCTGAGTCTCAGTTCTACCTGTTCATTGTATTAAGTGAGTGCAGAGGGCTCTCAGGACTTCTGTAGGCTTGTCTCTGGTTTGATACACATTTGGAGTGTTTGTGAAGAGTATACGAGATGGTAAGTGTCAAAAACACTTGAAAGTTTTCTAAAATATTGGTTATTAGAATGTTGGTCTGCATGAGGTAATATGGAAATATAAGGTGGGTGTCAGCTTTGATTTGTACCTATGAGAACAATTAAATACCAGTTTCTGTTTTGAGGGTCTCATTTTCTCCTGCAAGCCTTTAAATAATTTCATAATGCAATGCCCTGTACAGTCAGTTAAGCTGATTAGCTTTCTGTTCTCCTAGAGCTGAAAATCTAAGTCAGAAAATATTGGCAGTGACAAAGAAGACTGGGCCAAGGGC
>PVIR01003568.1:0-87353 GCA_004026965.1 Petromus typicus
TCCTCGGGATTTGGCCGTTGTGTTATAAAAACCATTATGTCTTGCCTGACAAGATTCTCCCTGTATCTTCAAGGAAAGGAAAATGACCCAGCACTGTACATGTCTCAATAAAATACTCCTGTGTGCTTTGAAACAAAGCACCCTAAGCTATCATAAAGGCAAGCCTTTCTCTTCTAATGCGTCACATTCCTGTGATGTTTACTGTCTGCACTGGAGAAGTGTGGGGGAAGAAAAATAGAAAGGTTACAATGGAAATGCCAGGAAAATGCATCTCTTTGTATGTTATATATTGTTTCTAGGCATTCCCTAGAGGTAAACATGTAGCAACAAAAATAATAGTAAATAGCAGTGACTGAGTGCTTACTATGAGCTAGGCGTTGTTTTAAGCCTTTGGCCTCTATCATCTCATTTAATCCACACCCTAGTTGTGTGGTTTGGGTAGAATTATTATCTCCACCTTATGCAGGAGAGGACTGAGTCGAAGGAAGGAAGAGAACCTTCCAGAAGCTACAAAAGTAGCAAGGAGTAGAGCTGGGAGTGAGACCTAGACTTTGCCTTTCTTGTAGCCTCAGTGAGCCCCGCCCACACAAAATGCTTCTCCCAAGGCTCCTTTAAGCAAAGACCATCCCTCTCATTTGCATTGTCTGATATGCCCAACTGCATGATTTCTCCCACCCCATTTGCAATGACATCTTATTACTTATGTATATGATTTTGACCAGAGAAATCTAACCCTGTCTTTTAGATTGAGACATATGTATTCTGTGTCTCCAGATTAACACAGCAAGCACAGGGCTGTGTGTGTGTGTGTGTGTGTGTGTGTGTGTGTGTGTGTGTGTGTGTGTGTGTGTGTAAACCGCCTCTTCTTGTGGATTAAATTGTTGCAGCCTGGCTGAGAGAGGAGCATTTCTCCCACTGGCCAAGCCCACCGCAGACATGTTAAGAGATTGCTGCTACTTGCCACACACCCAGCCACGGCGGGGAAGGTGACGCTGCGAGTGTGCCCAGCGTCTCCGGAGGTGACTGCACAGCTGTGTGGCGCTTCTGCTCCAGCTCCCTGCCTTCACATTCCTGGAGCCAACACCCACCCACTCTGACAGCCTCTCTCTCTCTCTCTTTCTCTCTTTATTTTCAAGGAAAAAAGAAAAAGGCAGACGGAAATAGAAGGCAAACGGCAGCAGCTCGAGGAGCAGGTACTCCTGCTGCAGCATTCCAAGGTAAGAGGCTGATCCCAGGAACCCGGGCCACTATTCACCATGCAGCTCACACTCCAGAGGGCTGGGCAGAGCCTGCCCTGTGCCAACATGCTATGTCGACTGAACCAGCCTTTTTCATTCAATCAGGGAACCATCTCTGGGCTTTTCTTGTGCATTTCTCAGATCCAGGGCATCATTACAGTGTTCTGATTTCTGCAAGCACGAGATTAGCGTGCATGAGGAGGGGTGCAGGGTGGTTTGTGCATGTGGAATGTAGTTATATATAGAAATCAGATGCGAATACTCCACACAGTCCTGGACTGATTCTCCTGTGCTCTGGCTCAGAGGCTCCCTGAGATGCATTGCACAGAATGTACTTTTAACATTTAAAAAATATTAATATCTTTCTTGGTGTGGAGAAAAGGAAGAGAAAATTGATCTGTTTGTGGGAGAAAGGAGATGCTGTGTATTTCAGATAATTCATTTATTTTACATCTACTTTAGCAATTTTGGAGATGTTAGAAGCAGCAATTGGTCAAAGATGGCTTTTAAATAATTTGAGTGGGTTGGGTCTCCACTGCACTGTATTAAAAAGAGACACAGAGGGAGAAAAAGCCCTTTTATTGTTGTTTTTCTTTAAGACATAATGCACTTAAGCATTGTAATTGATCACGGATGGAGAGAAAGCTCTGTCACTGTCACGACGACTCCACTGGTTGCTGCATGTTGCTTTTTGCATGTTTGGAGAATAATGTGACCACGCGCTGTGTCCAGTGGCGAGTTGCTGCTGCCTCTGACTGCTCCTGGGCTCCATTCTTGGGGGTCCTGTCTGCTACTCGCGGCCAGTGGCTGTGACCTTGTGTGGACAGATCTGCTTTGCTCAGAGGGCCGGTTAGGAGGGCAGTGCTGACGCTTAGGGCAGGGCTGCATATGGACTGTTAGGACTTTTAAAAATGAGGTGAACCTTCACAGCTATGGTCCCTGTCTGTCTGCAGAGAGCAAGATGGTGTGACATAAATGCTCAAAAGGAGAATCGGGAGCAGGCTAGTTCATGACTTCATGGAGAAGCATGACCTACATCTGCTTAGCATTCTTATCGGTTTACCATGAACTTGAACTAGAGGAGTGTGTAGAAAAGGAAGAAATGCAGCATGGTACTGAGAATAGCATCCATTTCTCTGCACTCATCATATCAATCTGTTTCCAGGCCTTTCTCCCTGAAAGCCTGCGCTGTATCCCATATGCTTTTGCTCTTCGCTGACAACGTTCCTGAGGGAGGACCGAGGCTAAAATTAGTATCCTGCTCTTAAAGACAGGAGGAAGATAAAACAGTAAGACGACTGAATGAGTTGTTCCAGGTCCTTTGGACAGAGCAGGGTCTCTGGCTCAGAGCACGGTCGGTTCACTCCTGTGAGGGAACCACACGCACTAATACCTCATAAATTATTGGTTCAAGCGTAAACTCTTTAATAGGAGAGCTGAATGAATAGGAGAGGCTGGCATGGACTCAAAAGCTCCCTCCCCCCTTCAAGCCTGGAGTAGTTCTCTCTGCTTTTCTATTGCTTGAATCCAAAGTTAGTCAATGAACATATATCAGAAAGCAAGTTATTTTCCAATTCTCATCATTCTGAGCGCCATCTAAGAGACCAGGGATTGATTTGTTACTGGTGTCTAGCATAGTGTTATAGCGGTCTATTCATACATATTCCATCTATCCATTCCTTACTTCTGCATCTACACATCCATCTGTCCATCCATCCCTCTGTCCATCCATCCACCTGTCCAGCCAGCCAGTCAGTCAACAATAAAAATAAGAAAAATGACATAATTTTGCATAAGCAAGAAATGCTGTTCCGTCAAGGACTTGGAAGAAGGGAGTCAGAGACTCCCGTTCTGGGACTGGCGATCGAGGGTACATCCAGCCCTTTCACCAAGGCGATCTTGCCGTCTCTGGGGTAGGGAGAGGACTGGAAATGATTAAAATTTTAGGAGAGATCCATACATTGCTTTTTCCTCTCTCTGAACAAGGCTTATGTGGGCAGAATGAAGATAGATTGTTAGCCTTGAACAATAAAAAAATGCTCAGAGGCTCCCAAGGCAGAAGTGTGTAGCTGGAATACTCTGAGAGAGGGCCACAGCTCTGGGTTTCTCTGCACTGTGGAGTTGGGTCAGTCAGCAGACCTCACTGTGAGCTGGGGAAAATTTCCCCATGGTTTTGCCTTCCTTTATTCTGAGTACATATTCCCTAAAACAATGGCACTATTTTGACAGAGAGAAACTGATGGAGAGAAAAGATTACTTCAGGGACTAAAAAGATAAATATGTTCCACTTTAAAAGCCATGTCAATAGAGTGTGTCATCTTCCCAGGGAGAGAGAAACTCCCGTTTCCAGCTTGGCCTCTGCCTGACAGGGTCAGTCCATTGAGGCGATGTTGCCTCCTCAGTGCACTTCAGAGCCGAGCAGCTCTCCCAGGCTGCACTGCAGCGTTACGGTCTTCCTGTCCGCTCTCAGTTAACGGTCACCAGTGTTTTGAGAACCCAACATGCGCTGGCATTTTAAGGATATACCCTCAACTCAATGGCGACCACAAGACAGAGGTCACTCTTCCCACCTCTCAACTCTGGAAATGAGTTCAGGACATCAAGGATTCCGCCCATAGCCATTTTGTGCGTGTGAGTAGGGAAGCCCGGGGTGAAGCCCAGGGCTGTGTGCTCGCTATGACCTGGCTCTTCCCAAGATGCAATTCTCAATAAAGGGAACGATTCCTTTTGGATAATTTGTCTAGAGAGATGCCAATTACGATCCTCCCTGCCTCTCATCCTTCATATATTTTCATGGATCTCAGAAAATTTAAACCAGGTAGAGACATGTCACCAAGATTATTGTAGGAAATGTTAAGAAATATGTTGCGAAGTCATATTTATTTCATTAACTTACACTATCTAGATGCCTTCACGAAAGGCCACAAAGTTATTCCAGTGTCTTTCACTGTTCTTGGATGTTAGTCTGGGTGAAAGGCAAATTTGAAAATATTCACGAGCTAGGCGTGGTACCTCACATCTCACCCGTGTTACTGTTACGTCTCCTCTGGCCTATGAACAGCTTGCGTGAAGGTAAAACTTCGCTCCTTCCAATAGAAGTGTTGGATTGGCTTGTCTCTGCCTGAGGTGAATTATGTAACAAAATCTCTAGATTAAACCAAGATCTTATTGAGCATCAAGCATAGATAAATGGAAAAGCATTAGAGTGTTGGGGGGTGGGTTTTATATTTACTACTCGTATTCTGAATCTACATTCTACAGCTATAGCTCACATATGACAATTACATGATCATCTACAATTATATGGTTTTCAATCATGTAATTGCCCTGAGATATGAATTGTTTAGAGAGATTCACTGGCCCCTTTTCAAAGCAACTAAATATAATACAAGGAATAATTTTGGTGCTTGCAGGTTAATACACTTGCTAAATGCAAAATTTAAGAGTATGCGATAACTCTGCAGAATGGACAGTCATTACTTAAATATAGACTACCATGAGCACATTCTTCAGTGAAGAATCAATGTATGAAATGTTATAGTATTAGTGGGTTAACCCCAACAAGAAGCCTGAAGTTATACTAGTTACTGACCTTAGCTACTATTTTTTAATGTAAGAATTTCTAAAACATGTGCACAAGTGGAACCAATAGGCAATTATGATAATTGTATTATTTTTGCTTATTATAAAAATGAGTAATGTCAGGGCTGGAGATTTAGCTCATCAGTTCCAGCATCTGTTTGACAAGCGCAAGGTCCTGAGTTCGGTCTCTAGTACCACAAATCACAATACCAGGTGTGGAGGCTCACACCTGTAATTCCAGCACTTGGAAGCAGAGGCAGGAGGATTGCTGCATGTTCAAGGCTAGAGTGGGCTACATGGTGAGTTTAGGGCCAGTCTAAATTAGAAAGCGAGATCCTGTCTCAAAAAAAAAAAAGTGTGAAAAATGTATGGTCATTGTAGAACCTAAACTTAAAGGTAAAAAGCATATTAAGAAAAAATACTAACTCTATACTCACTCCCCAGATAGGGCCCACACAGGTGTATATGCATCTACACTTCCCTGTCAACATATTTCTTTAAATTAAGATATTTAACTTATGCTTCACAGGAATCATCAGTGTGTGGATAAAATAAAATTGCCCTTACCATCAACTTTGTTTGTGGACTCTTCAATTTCCATATAAAAATTTATAATTTCTATGAAATAATATCTGGCAATATTTTATTTTATGATTTCTGACTTTTGTGTCATTCTCAAAAAGATGTCCATATCAAACATTTACTTGTAAGACTTCTACTTCGGTTGGGGGTTTTTTGTGTGTGCAGTATTTGTTTGTCTGTTTTCACTGTGAACTTTTGTTCAGGCTAGTCTTGAAACTGCAGTGATCCTCCTGCTTCAGCCTCCCAAGTGCTGGGATTACAAGAACGTGCCACCCTGCCTGACAACTTCAGTAGTTTTTGTTTTCCTTGGTGGTAATGTGGATCGAACTTGGGCCCTTGTGCTTAAAAGGTAGGCACAGTACCACTGAGCTAAGTCCCTGGCAACTTGAGTGGTTTTAATCCATCTAGATTTTGTTTTCCTATGAGGTATATTTTACTTATATTGAACTACTTGCCTCAAAATGATTTATAGATTGACCTATTTTTACCCTCGCTGATTTAAATGTCATCTTTATCACATACATATTTCTCCCTTTACTCAAGTCCACTATTTGTGGACCCTTTTCATTCCATTTATCTTTTCGTTCCTTAGCAAGTACCATTCTTGTCGTATCCCTACGGCTTTTTAATATATTACTCCACAAGGCAAGAGCCATCGTTATTCTTCTTTTGAAAAACTATCTTTATTCCATAGAAATAATATTTATTTTCATTGTTTTTATAATATGGCTTGTGATCATGAGCGTTTGTAGAAAAATAAATCAACTACTACTGTCTTCTGGAACAGACTGGATGTAATATTCCCTTTGGCCCTTGGATGATTTGTCTGTTTTATTGGTCTGTCCTATGTCCCAGCGCAGAGCGCCCTCTGTAGGAACTAGTGCGTGTGTGCCTTTGGGGTAACCATGTTTCTTGTCAGACACAGCCCTGTCAGAATCAAGCTGCTAATATCCCGGCCTCACTACATACGCTGCCTTTGCATTAATTCTTCATGAGCAGGGCGGGGGCCTAGAATTTTCTTCCAGTGCTGGCTAGGAAATTGTTGTTATATTTTAAAGAGATGGCTGAACGGAGAAAAGGATTAAGGACTGCATTGTGACCCAGCAAAATATTTGTTGTCAATTCATCAAGGTCATGTGCTGAATAGTATCAGGAGCCTTGTCACAAAGCTATTACAATGTCTTTCGCCATTCTTGGATGTTAGTCTGTGTGAAAGGCACGTTTGAAAATATTCACGAGCTAGGCATAGTACCTCACATCTCACCCGAGTTACTGTTGTGTCTCCTCTGGCCTATAAACAGCTTGCATGAAGGTAAAACTTCACTCCTTCAACAGAACTCTTGGATTCGCTTGTCTCTGCCTGAGGTGAATTATGTAACAAAAGCTCTAGATTAAACCAAGATCTTATTGGGCATCAAAGAGGAAGAAGGAAAAGATTAGAGGATTAGAAAGAGGTGGGGTGAATGAGTGATCCAGAAAAAAAATACAGGGAGACTTATTACTAGTCCTGATTCATATTTTATTTTCTCTCTTGGTTCAGCCACTGTACCCAGACACCTCTCCCTATTTACTTAGATTACATCAAAAAATTGCTTCACATCATTACTTTATCCATAGGTGAGAGTTGATCAGATAATTTCAAAGCTTTTGTTAGCTTTATTAGTCTCACTATATATGTGCTAAAATGCAGTGTGTATACATAGATTTTCCATAAGTCACTCCTTCAACAGGTGTTTGTGATGACCAGCTACAACCCCAGACGCCATTTTATTCATGGAATGAATAAGAAGATACAGCTGCTCCCAGACTTTAAGGGATGCAGGCATGGGGGTTGGGCCATCAACATGGAACCCACTGTTAGAGAAAATGGAATACTGTTCTGCATGTTAGGAGAAAGGGCAGCAGCACTTATGATTCTGTAAATCTTATTTGGGTGATTTTCAGGCCTGAGTATTATATGCAGAGCCTCACACACTCACCCTAAGTACACGTTATTCCACTGAGCTCTGCCCTTGGCCTTCAGAGAGTGATTCTTGAGAGCCCTTATGCAGAGGCAGGAGAATCAAGAGCAGCCTGTGTACAATCAGAATATCTTATAGGAACAAATTCGTGTCTTTAAGTCTATATTAGAAAAGTGTTGAGCCAGTGTTGTGAAATTGCCTCTGCACTGCAAGAATAACTGGACAGATCTCTATAGCAATTCATAATTAAAAGGTGAGAAAGCTACCAGGAGAAACCATGGCTGTCTGACATCCATGGATGTGCATTGTTAAAAGTTCATCCTGGAAGTGCAGGAGTTGTAGCAGCCTTAAACTTGCTCCTGCGGGTCTAGCAGGGTCACCATGGTGACGGATGACAGGCTGCTGCGCTTCCTCTAGAGAATGGAGAATGAGGGCTGTTAGCTAAAATCTAAATTACCACTACTCTACGCTGGTTACTTTTAGAAACTTATTTTAGAGGGTTCTAATAAGTAACCCATAATTCAACAAAGAAATGATGGTCTAAGGAATTGGGCGTCTTCTGTACATTAAAGCTACAAAAAGTCCACTCCCAGCCCACACACACTGGTCATCAGTTATAACGGACACTCCCTTTGCTTTCCTACTGCCTTGTCTAATGAAATCAGACAAAGGTCTCGGTAGAATGACACCGGAGATCCTGGGAACCTGACCCTGACTTCGTGTTTGTTGGCTTCATCCCTTTACTCCTGTTGCCCCTTTAGTGGTCCACCGATGCCGGGGAGGACGGGCACTTGCCCTGGGTCCTCACCTGTGATGCACAAACCCTGGGCTCTGTGGACGCTCAGTTGCTGCTCTCCCCCATCTGGGGGAAACTGCGAGTGGGAACGCCACACTCACCTGCCTCCCCTTGCTGTCTGCACGAGGCGGTTTTAGCACGCCCTTCTTCTAAGCTGTTTTCATCTCTCTTCTCAAAGCACTGATTGTTCGTTCTCAGTCACTGGCCTGAAACAAAAATTTTTCGCTCCACTCCATGGTCTGGTAGAACCCTGGCACGGGCGAGGTGTATGATTTTAATGATATTGCAGAACACTGCCGAGATGTTTGGGAGCACGAAGAGGTTTTAAAGAAGAGATATGACAGATTAATCTTCTAAAAACAACACTTAAATATGGACACTGTAGTAATAGGACAATCAGGACATTTTATGGTGGAAATGTAGTTGTATAGAAAAGTGTCCTTGTTTTTTAAAGATATCTTTATTTTCTACTGAAATATTGGTGAGTGAAAGGTCATAGTGTTTGATATATTATGGTGAAAAATATATGGAAATATGTAGCAAAATGTGTATAATTCTTAGATCTAGATGGAATTACATGGATATTATGCAATCCACTCTATTTTTTTTCTGTTTTTTCAACAATAGAGAAAACAGAAATCACCAACTTTCTCAGGGTCACACGTTCCACAGATAACTACATGATTGTTCCTTACTTGCTTTAGGTCCCTGTGTGCCATTTAGCAATAAGGCCCTCTAGAAATAAATATGTCTCATAAATACATCACCTGCCTTATCCTTCCCTCTGTTTCCCATACTGCTTGCATTTTCCAGCACCATCTTGGGGAAAAATACATGCACATGTATCCAAACCTGCAAAGGTGTGTGTGTGGTGTGTGTAGATGTTTCTTGTTTCTTGACTAAAAAGTTGTATAGCACAGCAATTTTTTGTCGTGCTGGGTATGTGATAGGTTCACAGTAAGTACTTAACTGAATAAAGAGAAAAGGTAGAGACAAATCCCAAGCCCAGGGGGACATGGAGGCAGCCAGCCAAGTAAATCCTGAAGCGAGTACAGGGCCCTGAGCAGGGAGAGGGAGTGTGGATGGAAAAGTGACATCTTACCTTGTGTCCTCCCTCATTCCCACAGTCCAAAGTGCTTCGGGAAAAATGGCTGCTGCAGGGTATACCCGCTGGAACGGCTGAGGAGGAGGAAGCCAGGCGGCGGCAGTCTGAGGAGGACGAGTTCAGAGTCAAGCAACTCGAGGATAATATTCAAAGGTAAGTCATGTCCAGCCCTGGGACACCATCTTTCAGCGTCTCCAGGCAATGACCGCTACCCTCCTCTAGGGGGCGATGCTCCATGCTACAGTCTTTTCCTAGAGCGCAGCAGCTGTTTTAACAGTACATACTGGTGTCATTTAACTTTCCCATAGGGCCTGTATTATAACTCTGCGTCCTAATGGTTGCCCTGGCCTGTAGTATGTTGAAGTCTTCACAGGCCAGTGAAGTATGGTGAGCAGTGTACCTCTTTGCAAACTGCCTCTTTTTGAGCACTTGTATCAGCCTTTGCCCTTTTCCTCCTTGGGGCCAGGCTCTTAGCTGGCATTGTGCTGAGGGGCATCTGTTCATAGACTTGCTTGTGTGCTCAGTGTGAAGAGGGGCAGCTGTAGCTGAGGACTTTTGGGGTTGGAGTGGAAACCTGGGGAGAGCTCCTCTAGATGGCCTGCCTGGCTCCACGGCTCGACTTTGCTTGTCTGCTTGATATGTAGGTTGTCACAATCAGATTCCGGCCGTCCCACTGGGGAGGCAAATGACCTGTCTGTGCCCAGTGGTAAGCCCCACCAGGCTCATTCAGGAGCAAAATCACAGGTTTGTCCTGAGGAACTGTCACCATCTTGGGCCCAGGGAGTCTAGGTATCTTTGTGCCCCGTTTGCTTCTTAATGCATCCCACCAAATTCTGCCTGAAATTTCACCCTCAACCCTACACTTCAGCCTCTGTCCCTACTGTACTTTGGTGCTGATGTCCCCTAAAAAGTATTTAGAGTGTGTAGGTCAGCGTGGGTAAACTGCTTCCGGGGAAAGTGGGCCAAGGAGAAGCTGGGGAGGAGAGATGCACATGTGCACACACAAGTGTAAGTGGACGTGGAACACCAAGAAGGATAATGCATAAACACCCATCCCGTGTGTTACCCACAAATACACATGTATACACACATAAACACACACGTGTGCCTGCATGCAAAAACATATCTTTATCTATGAGAAAGAAAGAGTGATAGGAGAGTGATGTTATGACAGACAGAAGTAAGAAATAGGATTTGGGACACAGCATACAGTGAGTTATGTGACCCTGCCTAATTTTTCCTGTGGTCTCCCAGCCACACTGGCAGTGTTTCACAGTCTCACTGTGTTGTCATTACGGCCCAGCAGATAGAACTCTACAGACTGAGCCGTTCGACTTGCAGACCAGAGTTCAAAATGGGCATTTGGTCTTGTCTGCACCAGCTGTGGGGCTGAGGTGTAAGGATGAGAGGCTGGCATTGGCCCAGAGTGATGGAGCCATGCACCTACCTCTGCTAGGCCCTCTGTGGGCAGGATGCCCAGCTTTGTGGCTGTGCGGCCTAAGAGCTAGAGTGTCCCCAGCCTCCACTGAGGCCGTCCTGAGCCCCAGGGAGGAAGGACGTCCTGTCCCCTGATGGCTACTGCTCTGCTCTGCAGCCTCCCTAGAGCAGCCTTCTTCCTCATGAGGCCTGGGGCAGGTTCTTGTTGGTGCTCCACAGGCTGCCGTCATCCAGCCCTTTCCCCTTGTCCCCTTTTAGGGAAAGGGCTCGTTTTCGTCCCACAGCCCCTCCCCCAATGTAATTTCTTGGTCCAGCCTAGCAAGTCCAGAGTGCACCATAGCCTCAGAGGGATCTGGTCAGCCACTCTCATCACAAAGTCTGTGTTGGCACCATGGGGAGGGGCTGGGGGATGCTGCTGGGAACCTCTGGATGTTACCCACAAGGCCTGTGGAGGGACGAAGCTGCAGCACACTGCTTCTGCTACTTTCCCTCATCTCCACTGAGGCCCCGACTCGGAGACTGCTTGGGCCCAGCAGACCCCACCTGGGTGAGCACAACAGGGAGGGCAGGAGGAAATGTACCTGTACATGCGTGCATATCACAGGTCTGTGATTTTGTATGTAGCAATCATGGGAATACACGTGTGGATTTTATAAAATACATATATACATCTATAAAGGCATATTTTAAAAAATAAAGTAAGGATAAATTGGATTTCTGCAGAAAAAAATTAGGTACAGGTGAATGTGATCATATGCAGAAATAAAGAAAATCTCCTTTTATCTTTGAGTGAAATATCTGAGCCAGAAGCAAAGAAATAGTAATAATCTAAAGAGTGGGTGGTTGTCCCAGATTCAGTGTTGTTTTCTTCTTACCCGGTCATGCCCTTGGCCCGCACTGGGCTCCCAAGGACTGGATGTGTGCTGGGGGTGGGCAGACTCCCTTCTAAGGGGTGGGCCTGCTTCCTAGGAGCAAGACTGCTGTGTTAGTTACTTTTCTTGTTGCTGAGACAAAGTACCAGACACCCCAAAGTTAAATGAGAAAAGATTTATTTCAGCTCAGTTTGTAGAGGTTTTAGATGGCTGGCTCTAAGGTAGGGTGGCATGATAGAGGGACATTGCCAGGGAGAAACAGTCCATGGCATGCAGGCAGGAGAGAGTTGGGCAGCAAGCAGTAGCAGCAAGTCTGCCGTCCCTCCTCTTCGTGTTTCACAGGATAAAGCCCTTTGATTAGTGACGCCCACACCCAGTGTGCGGCTTCCATTTTCCACACCCAGAACTTGCTTAACACATTTAGCTGTCACACACTGGATCCCAGTATCACACACCCTAGATCCCTCCATCTCCCAAAAGCCCAAACTATGAGTGCATGAGATTTTGGGGGGGACACCAATGTATAAGCAACAACAGCCACCATAGGTGTCGGCTACTCCTTGGGGCCTACAGAAAGAGAAGTAGCTTCCAGCCCTGGAGTCAGTTTCTACCTCTTCTCTGCCACAGCTGAATATCCCTTAATCCTAGTGCTCTGGATTGGAAGTCTTTCAGATTTGGGAATGTTTTCTAAATTTTGAAATACTTGCATGTACATAATGAGGTATACAGTGGTACCTTGGGTCATGAATTTAGTTTGTTCCATGATTTAGGGAAAGATGGCCACGTTTGTGTTGGTGTGCAAAAGATGACCAGGGTCATATTTGTCACCTAATATAGAATTTGCAGGACAAAACAAAATTCTGCCAAACTCTGCTTTTGTGACCCAGATTATTTGCAAACAAAGTGTTCATGAACTGAGGTACCACACTATCGTGGAGCTGGAACCCAAGTCTGTGTCGTATACCTATCTTATACACATAGCCTGATGGTAATTTAATACCACATATTTAATAATTTGATGTCTGAAGCAAAGTTTGCATCCATTAGGCCAGCAGGGCACAGGTGCAGGATTTTCCACTTGTGACATCCTGTGTGCGGTCAGAGCATTCCAGATGAGGAACAGGGATGTAGCTCAGTGGTGCCACACCTGCCTGGCAAGCACAAAGTCTTGAGTTTGATTCCCGGTACTGGAAAAAAAAAAGTCTCACTTGTTAGAACATTTCTCACTTCAGAGTTTTGGATTGGGAATGCTCAACTTGCACAGTGTTTGTCATCTTTAATTTCCTGTCCTGTAATCCAGGTCATGGTGAGGCTTGCACAGTGCACCCTTGGCATGGGTGTAGGGCTTGTAGAACCATCAGCACAGCTGAGTGTCACAGGCCTGTGGCATCAGCTCAGGACGCTGCTCGTGCTGGCCAAGTCTTACCGAGGAGCTCGGTGCTGTAGGTTGGGTGCATCCGCTCCTGTGTCCTCTGCACTAACAGACTAACAAGCTGCTCTTCTTTTCTTTTTATGGCAATAGCCAAGGAGTGGGAGGGCTGTGCAGAAACTAGACCCAACTCTGAATTGTCCCTAGACCATCAGCCACACCAGGTTAGTGGCTAGACTCCCAACGAAGGGCATAGATAGCCAGCTCTGTGTGGAAGAAGCACAGATCAGAAAAGGGGGAAGAATGAGGATGAGCAATTCAGCCTTCCAGAAGCGCTATTGCTGGCCTGGCGACTGCAAACATTAGGAAAAATAGACCAGCAGGAAAACTGCAGAACAGCTTGTTAATAAAAAGACAAAGTAAAACAACACAACAATGTATAGGGAAAGGAGGGTGAGGATAGAAAAAATGGGAGCGACTTCAGCATCCAGTTCAGAATCTGATCTTCATGAAACAGAAACCTCAAAATCTGTGTATAGCTCAGTATGTGGCAGAATCACTAGCTCAGGAATTATACAATAAACTTCTTTGTCTGAAGCAAAACATTAATCTGCACATCTTCAGCTTTGGACCTACTAGCTTAAGTCACTCCAGCAGTGGAACCTGATCCAGACATTGGCGCATTTCCAGGATGTAGGCCATGTCTGATTCTTTATGTCTGAGCCATTTTTAATATGATAAAGACTTCAAATAAAGTATGGAACTCTGGGGTGAGGTATGTGTCTATTTCGCTAGATACCCTCAAGAGGAAGGAACATAATCATCTTTCTAACTCCAAAATTCTTTATGAAACCAAGAGATACACAAGAAATTACAAGTTTACAGACACATTTTTCCCTTCCTTCTTTCCTTCCCTACCTTTCTTCCTTTTTTTATCATTTGTTTGTACTGAGGATTAAACCCAAGGCCTTTGGACTGAACGTTCACCATCCCTTTTAAGTTTGATACAGAGTCTTAGTAAGCTGCTCAGGTTGGGCTTGAAATTTTGATTCTCCTGCCTTAGCCTCCCAGAATGCTGGGATTACAGGCATGTGTCACTGTCCTTGTTGAAAGAAACGATTTCTTCCAAAATACTTGTTATACATTGGTGGTTTCCAGTGTGGAGAATGTCTCTCTTCCAAAGTCAGATTTTCAGGGAAGCCCAAGACAGACAGACAGAGAGAGAGAGAGAGACAGAGAGACAGGGAGAGAACAGAATAGTGGGAAGAAAGAAAATGTAACTAGAGTATTGAACCCCGAACACTAAAATCACCTGAGAAGCTTCCGAAAAGACAAGACTTTCCGGGCTTCAGACCAGAAATTTTGTTCAGTGACCCAAGTATTCCAGATGATTCTGTTATGTGTTAGGATCAAGCATGATTGCTATAGGGCTGGGGATTTAGCTCAGTGATTCCGGCACCCGCCTTACAAGTGTAAGGTCGGAGTTCAGTCACTAGTAACCACATACAGTAATGCCAGGTGTGATGACTCACACCCATCAGCAAATCAGCACCACATACCACAGTGCCACAGGCATGGTGGCTCAGTCCTATAATCCCAGTACTCTGGAGGAAGAAGCAGAAGGATTGTTGTGAGTTCGAGGCTTGCCTGCACTATATAGTGAGTTCAGGGCCAGCCTGAACTACAAAGCAAAACTGTGTCTCAAAAAAAAAGAATGATTACTATAAATGAGAAAAAATAGAATATAGATTAGATCCCATTTTAGAATCTAAAAAGGCCCCAAAGGAGAGAAGGAAGTAAAAAATAAAAATTGTATCAGAAAATGAATAATACATACAAGACTAAAGGAAGACATCCCAACCCTGAGTCTCAGGCTGATTCTGGGCCTTCTGCTTCGACATGAGGGACATAGAATGTGCCTCAGGGCCTCCCACAGGTGGGGGCTCCTCTGGCCTCCAGCTAAACTTCATCTTCCCTGGGTTTCGAATGGAGCCTGTTTTCATTTGAAGTTGATTAGAAACAGCTTTGTCAGGCTAAAAATGAAACAGGTCAGGAAAGCTGACTACTTCCCACAGCGACCAGAAATTTCCAGCACTTTTCAGATATGTTTGGCTGAAATGAATAGCAATATGGCCTTGAAATAGTGATATCAAGCAACTGGGAAGAGAGAAGAGAACCTGGTCACCACAGTGGATAAATAGATTGTCATTCCCTAAGTAGAGCTGGGATTATATTCTTAGATTACTGCGAAACAGACATACAAGAGGCCACATAAGACTGAAATTATTGGGAGCAAAATCCATACATATGTCTTTTCTTTATTCATCTTGAATGCTGCCATCTGTATGTTTTATTTTCCATTGGGTTGTGGCATATTGGAAAGCTTAAGGGGTTGTTTCTGGTTTGGGCCCATCGTCAACCATTTTCTACAGCATGTCTGTGCACCGCGGATTCCTAGGGCCACGCAGAATCTCACACTGATCCTCTGCCAGATTTTAGGCTGTTAAGCCACACTGGCTTTGACTACTTCATGGCTGGGCTCATCCACAAGTCTTGTTGCTTGCCTTGTGAGCTTTTTCTAATTATAATTTCATCAGGTCTTATTCAGGGGTTTATTAATATATCATACTCTTTCTTTGATTAGAGGAAAATGTGTTCACCTGCCTCAGCCTTTGGAATTGCCCCCAGTGAAGCTGGGGAGTATTCTGTGAAAATGGGGCACGCTGCTGAGAAGTCAGCTCTGCCGTAATTCACTGCATGTTCTTGGGCAAATTTCTCTCTCTCTCTCTCTCTCTCTCTCTCTCTCTTTCTCTCTCTCTCGCTCTCTCCCTCTGGTCTCAGCTTCCTCATCTCTTGAGCGAGAAGTCTCTTGGGATCTTCCAGTGCTGCTATTCTGAAGTTCTCTAATTTAAGGAACTGGCTAGAGTTCTCCCAACAAATATATCTATGCAGAGAAATGTCAGTGCTGTGGAAGGAAGTGGTTTGGATGCAGGTCAGAAGTGGGGAAAGAAGTGACGTTCTCAGGAAACAAAAGCCCCATGTGTAGGAAACTGATTCAGAGCAGAGATGACTAATTCATCTCAGCAGCTGTCTATTCTAAAATATGTCACATCAAATATTCATTGAAAAAATATTGGAGTCTCTGTTACTAACTCTTACAAGGGTATACATGTATTTCAAAACAAAGAGAATGGTCCACTTCTGCTTCTGACTGAGTGAGTATCTCTTAGTCTCTGGTGAATATCAAAAATCACTTAACTTTCTATATTATTAAGAGCTCAGAGCTAATCCTGGAAACTTCAGGCACAAGCATGTGTACCTCATGTTGTGAGATTTGGCATCCAAGAAGAAAACAGTCACTCACAACTGTTCTAGAAAAAGCAACTACAGAAACATTCATTGAAACCACAAATGACACTGACTTGGGACTCACTGTGTTCTTTCTGTTTTCTGTTTTTAACTCCATGATATGCTATTCTTTCAAAAATAGGAACAGTCCACATTGGTATTCCCTTCCCGGCCTGAGTCCCCACCCCACCTAAAGCTGCACTCAGCAGGCAACGCAGCCCAGTTACAATTTCCATATTTTCCCCTCCCAAATAACCAAGCACACTATGTACTATACACCTTCGAGCACCAGGGTAGTCACATATGCACTATGACCTAGTACTTGGAGGCTTCAAGTGTTGTGGTGATTCTTGTGTCCGAGACTGCCCCCTTCAGGTTCTTTCTGGAAACGCATGTTCCTGTTTAGGCTTGGTTCCTTTCTCTCTTTCCCAAGCTCTGCCGCCCAAGGGCATTTTCCTGCCTGCACGTGCTTTGAGTCTCTGCTGTCTGTGTAAAGACTCCCAGCACAGGACACTGATGAGAGAACTGGACTTTTCTCTGAGTCTGAGAAAATTTGGTTGCTCTTCTAGTTTTTCCTTTTTGAGTTGTTTGATCTTTTCTATGGAATTTTAATCATTTAACAGTTTACCCCAAGGGCCACTGGGGCAATGTTTCTGTACCACCTCAGGCAGGCATAATTTCAGCCAGCCAGTTCTTGTTCCCACGAGATACACTAGCACAACTGTTTGTTTGTTTACAATACTATTTTTTGCATACTTTTTACTTAGAACATTGTGTTCACCTTTGATACTTGGTTCTAGTGTAATCTACTAAGTTTTGGTTATTTTCTTTTACTAATTCATATTTATTTGTGAAAAGTAACCTATAATTTTGTGCTACAATCTGCAAAAACTCTTATTATAAGTACATTAGATGTAATTCTTATACTTCTCCAGAACTTGGAGATATTCTTTTGTATTATGAAATCGACATGCTTGGGGCACTGAGACAGAACAGGAAGGAAATGTCAGAAAGATGTGCAAAAGAAGAACTGAAAGAGGGAGAAATGTTATAGCAGAGAGGCTAAGTCTGTATTAAGAACTGTAAAGACAGGAGCCAAGGATGTAGCTCAAGTGGTACTGTGCCGACCTTGGAAGCACAAAGGCCTGAGTTCGATCCCTGGTACTGCAAAAATCAAACAAACAAAAGATGTAAAAAGAAATGTAAAGACAAAGAGGATGTCTGTTTGTTGTCAGCTACAGAAATGACAGAACTCAAAAGAAGAAAAAATAAAAATATTCCAGCATTGATCACTGATTGTAATAATTCTATAGGTGATATTGACAGAGCTAAGCAACGTCTAACACACTATCCCTATAATCAAACTGCAAGGAAAAAAATATTATAAAATATTATGCCCTTTCTAGACCAAGTAATATGGAACTCTAGTATTATTTATTCAAAATAAGGGTGTTCAACAAGTCATTTATAATTTAGGTCTAATAACCCAAATAATTGAAAAATATGAGGTAGTGAAAGGCCAACTGGGATGTCCATCACTGATGGCTTCACTATTACATTTAGTTGGGAGATATTTTATTGAAACTGTATCACCTGCAGAGAAAAGGACAGTGGAAAGTGTCTTGTTAAAAGAAAAACAATAATGCAAAAATAAATTAGAAAGAGACTAGGGACTAGTGTCCAGATGGCATTGTGCATTGAATTTTTCAAGATATACCACACACAGAAAATTATTGAATAAATTTGATGAAGTTATCTTTCCTACTATCACACAAAAAATGAAAAAGTATGCAATTGTTGGCAGTTCTGCATTTGAATAATTGGACTGATAAAATTAAAATTCTCATCGGTGTATGCTGTGAGTTGTTTGATCTTCAATGGGCCTTGTGACCTCTCTACAGCTGAGTCTTTTCACCTGGTCTTTGGAGAGAACAAGGCCTTCTTTATGGTGGGATTGTAATGTGTGGGGGTGGTGGGCACCTGTGAAGTGTCACCTGCAGGACACAGTTGGTAAGAGTAATGTTGCTGTTGCTGCTATTGTTGAGCCTCCATCGCTCTAGAGCAGAGTCTCATGTAACAGCTCTCTCAGCACGTAGGGCAGATTGTGATTTGTTGTGGGAGGATTTCTAGTGTATTGCAGGATGTTTAGTGACATCCATCCACCCACCAGTATTCAGTAACATCATCCTCTACCCCCAGTCATGATAATAAAAAAATCCTCCTGGACCATGCTAAATGTCCCTGGAAGACAAAATCTCCCAACTGAGAATGATTATCTTCTGAAAAGCCTGAAATTGTAGGTAACGATGCCAAGATGGAAATCTCACCATCAAGTAGTTTTAGAATATAGAGCCCTAAAAAGTTTTATGAAGATAACATGCAGGTTCTCAGTGAGAATGACAGAATGCTTCAGCTGCTGCCAACATAAGGCTTCTCTCAAGCACTGAGGCATAAAAGGCAACTTTGAATTAAAAAGAAATAATGGCTTCTTTTGCATCCAGTGTTGTGCTGGCTTTGCAAAAACAGTAATTTTATGACAGCTAATAAAATAACTGAATCTTAGGATATGCTAACTGAGATCATTATCTGGATCAACTGCTTTCTGGTGCTTGGATTTGTACTGAACCTAGGGAGTGGAAGGCGGAAGCATTCTCTCCATAAAGTCTGGAAGTAACAGCAAACTGTCTGAAATGCAAAGTCAAACTCAAGTTGATCCATACTGGATCAACTCTCATTGTTACAAAAGATCCTTCTTTGGCATGAAAGCTTTCATTGTCTCTCTGATCCCTACCTTACTCTTCAGAGACGACATAGATGGTCCCTTCTCTCAGAGTGTGAAAGTTTGGCTGCTTAGTTTGTGGTCAGCTTCGCAGATGGCACTGGTAAGGGAAGAGGCACAGTTAAGCTACACTTGAACATGTTAACATTGTGTGTGTGTTTCTTAGGAACTGTAGCAGACCTGTCAGATGTACCCCAAGCATCATGCCTTACCTGGGGTTTGTAGGCTCCATTATAATCCTTGTGCTCTTGGTCTGATAATTTGGTATAGTGTCTAGAACAATGAAAACAGTGCCAATCTTTTATCCATATACTGAGCCCTGTGGGAGCCTTATCTGGGAAATGCCTGTGTTTACGAGCCCTCTAAACAGTTGCTGCCATTGAAGGAATTGTGTGAAGTCAAATTTTTTAGCAGAGGTCTTACCTTTTGACCTATGATTGCCATAACTCAACTTTCCTCCTACAAAAAGCTTTGAAAATAGTGCTTTTTAACATTTAAAATCAGTGTCTATCACCTCTGTAACTTGGGATGTGGTTATTCCTATTTCCTTTACAACTTATGTTCATGCTCTGTTAAGGAAATTTAAACATTTTTATTTTATTAGTATACATTTTTAGAAAATAGTGAATATATCTATCATGAGAAGTTGGTATGTGTACATAACACATCTCAATTCTTTTTTTTGTTTTTTACCTTACCCCTCACTCTCTCCTTCCTTCATCTCATAATATCCTTCTCATTTGCAAAATATCTGTCTTCCCTGTTATTTGTATTTTATTTATACTTATTTATACTTTTGGTTTCTCATATAAGAGACACCATGCACTATTTAAGCTTGTGTGTCCGGTTTATTTCATTTAACATTACGGTATCAAGTTGCATGTATTTTCCCACAAATAACTCAAATTTATCCTCCTTTATGGTAAGGTTGTACTCCATTATGTATAAACATCACATTTTCTTCTCTTTTTTTTTTTTTTTTTGAGGCAGGGTCTTGCTTTGTAGTTCAGGCTGGCCCTGAGCTCAGCCTCAAACTCACATCACAGCAATCCTCTTGCCTCTGCCTCCTGAGAGCTGGGATTACAGGCACGAGCCACCACGCCTAGCACTGTGGTACTGATTGCTGTTGGGTGTGAGTCTCCACACCCAGTATTGTATGTGGTTAACCGGAAATCGAACCCTGGTCCTTGCACTTTCAAAACAGGCACCGGAACCACTGAGCTAAATCCCTGGCTCCACATTTTCTTTATCCATTCACATGTTGATGGACATAGAGGCTGTTTCCAAGATTTACTGTAGTTGTGATACATAAGTGTGCATGTATCTCTGCAATACAGTGTTTTACTCTTTTGGAAAGATATCTCGAAGGGGACTAGCTAACATCCCTCTATATTCTTGATGGAATGAACATTGAGCTTCCTGTTGATATTCTTTTCTATGGTTTTGGCTAATTGTACTTCCTGTAGCGAGAGATGAGACATTGTCTTAGTCAACTTTCTTTTACTATAATGAAAATCTGAGGGTGATTGCTTTGTAAAGAAAAGAGGTGTTGGCCAGGGACGTAGCTCAGTGCCACCACACTCAGCTTGCTGGTGTGATCTTAAGCAAGATCTTTTAACTTCTCTCTGCTTCAGTTTCTTCTATAAAAGGAAGACAGCAGGGGGTGCAGGGAGTTACCTCAGTGGTTCCATCATTTGTCTGGCAAGCTCAAGTTCCCGAGTTTGATCCCCCATACCACATCCCTCAATGCTAGGCATGATGGCTCATGCCTATAATCCCAGAACTCGGGAGGCAGAGACAGCAGTATTGCTGTGAGTTTGAGGCTGGCCGGGGCTACATGGTAAGCCAAAAAAAAGAAAGACAGCAGGGCTAGGGAAGTAGCTTGGTGATAGAGCATGTGTATCACATGCACAAGGCCTGAGGTTCAATCCCCACCCCCACCCCCACACACAGAGATGACTAAAAGACAACCATGATATTAAGATCAGTGAGCACTTTTGTCAGGTAGTAATGACAATGAGGCACTATATGCAAAGCCTTCAGAATTTCCAAAAACTTGGCACCAGATAGACTTTAGCTTTTATTGTAAAAATTAAAGCATAATGCACATCAGACATTATATAAATAACCCATAATTGCTTGATTTTGCCAGAGTCCCTCTCCAGTTTAGAAACAGCTGAGAAGTCCCTGCCCTGAGCTGAGCTCACGTGTCAGAGTCACCCGGAGCTGACTGCGGCCCGGTGTCTCGGAAGCCCACGTCTGCACACTGGCAGGGAAGTGCTTCCGGCAGTTCTCAGCTTCTCTGCTGCTCTGGGAACAGCTCTTGTTTTTAACCAGCCTCTACCCAGGTCCCTGGCAGGAATTCCAGGGCTGCCATCCCTGTCCTGTGCCCATCTCAGCTGAAATGGATGGTGGGAAAGAGCAACTCCGAGGGCAAAAGAAACAGCAAGTAAGAGGTTTCAGGAGAATCCACACTGACTCTGGGAAGACCAGAGCGCGAGAGCTGAAGCTGTGCCAACAGGTTGTTTTAGGAAAAACAAAATGTAGCTTCCTGCAATTGTTTATTAAAGTGCATATTTGTGATCCCAGGAGACTGGAAGGCTGAGGCAGGAATATTGTAAGTTTTAGCCCAGGCTTCATAACATAGTGACTTAGTAAGACTCTGTCTCAAAATAAAAGTAAAATAGTTTTTCTTTTAAACAGGGGGTAAGAAGTTAGCCCAATGTAGAAGGAGAAACATCCTCAGTATCAAAACAACAACAATATGCTATGATATCGAAGTGGGTGGTATGTACATTTATCTTGTTGAATACGTAAAAAGCAAGTCTGGGTGTTGTCACACTTGTGGTGACTTCAGGTGTCACAAGCTGAAAGCTGGTGTTGGTCGGGGGTAGACTGAGACAAAACCCTAGTCTGTAACCACAGAAAGGTTCAGAAACATTGCTGCAAACCAAGAGGGAGAGGAAATGTGCTCCCAAGTCATATTTTTTGCTCACACGTTAAGTTTCATTGGCATCGTTGGGCGCCATTTTGTCATTGGGTGTAGAAAACAGTGAGGAGTCTTTCCACGAAGCCCCTCCCCGCACTTCTCATCCAAACAGTGAGGAGTCTGAGGTCAGGGCAGCCTGTGGGACGCTCAGAATGGCCCGGCCAGGTCTCACTCCAGAATCTTCTTTTCATGAGGTCAACACCAACACAGATTGCATCCCCTAGGAGATGGGTCACAGATCCCAGCAACGCCTTAGGAATGCTTGGTTTGAGCAGATGTTTACGAAATGAGGCTTGGGGGCATTTCCATCTTCCACATGAGGTCCTCTCGGGCTGGGCTCTGCTCTTATACAAAGGGTACAAGCTCAGGTCACTGACATTTTGATATTAACCCCATGGATGTTTTGGTTTATGGTCTTGAGAAAATCGCTGAGTGTCCCAGCAGAATCTGTAAATAGAAACCAAAACAAAATTTATTCTCTGTGGGGATGGCCAAAGAATCTTTGTTAGGCTACGAGAGGGGGAGGCCTGGAGAGATAATTCGGTCTGGGAAAGCAGAAGTAAAATCGAACACTTCGTTCTGTGAGATCCTCTGTGCTTAGACACTCATCAGACAGCTCGTTCAGTCCTCTGGCTTTAGGTAGAAGCAATTGACCCCCGTTCTGAGTGACATTTGTCTCTCTGACTATGAAGGAGAGATTGTACAGTTGAGTGGCTTTTCTTCGGTAACATCGTGTGCTAGTACAGTCTTAACGAAGTCAGTCAGGGAGGAAACTGGCCTCTTCAGGACCCCCTCCTACCCGGAAGCTGAGTCAGGGAACATCCTTTATCTCGGGGGCCGTAGCACTTAGATTCCAAGTGACCATGGATTTGGACGTTGCTCAGCTAGAGGACATTACAGAGAAGCTCCTCACCCTCTCTGCAATGAGGGAAATCTCACTGGCTTTCAGTGGTGTTACCTGGAATTTTCCCTGGCCATCGTTAGCGTCACCCAGTAGTAAGCCCATGGTTCTTTTGCCTCTCCTTCATGGCACAGCCCGTGGAGATACAGGATTCTAGTAATCAGAATATGTGCCTTTTCCCATAAGATTTTAGTGTCCACCCCTCCACCGTTTAGCAGGGAGCCCTGAGGCCAACCTAGCCAGTTATAGGGACAAAGGTTAAACACTAGAATTCTTTGTGTGTTACTTCCATGCCCTTGAGCTGGGCAGTCAAGATTCTGGGCTTCAGTGTCTTCATCTGCACAGTGGAATAACCATCGTGTGCCCTTTGAGGTTACTGTGAGGTGCAAGTGAGTTAACACACGTGAAGTAGTTTAACATAGTGTCTGGAGTGACAGTGGCTCCAGGTCTGTAGACTAACCTGAACTGAGTTCACTTGCAGCAGAAGGAGTAACTCTGGGGCCAAAATTTCCACTGTGGGTTTACTGGATGGGGATTTCATGACATCCTGAAGCATGTTTCAAATCACTTATTTTGTTCGACATAAAATAAGTATCGACATACTCTGTGGGAGAGATAGGGTGCCAGTGATTTCTTATCATTGTTTATGGTACTAAGGATCAAGCCCAGGGTCTCACGTATGCTAGGCGAGTGCATTACACTAAACTGTATCCCAGATCTTTATCATCACTTTAGAAATGACATTTGTGTACACATCTCCTCTTACCTGTGTTTGATAACTCCTCTTACCTCTCCACTGTGTTTGATAACTCTGCATTCGGTAAGAAAGGGAAGTAGGGAACAGTGCGCCTACGGCTGAGGTTAACTGTTCTTTAATCACCATGAAAATGCATTTTCAGTAATCGCATTAGCAAGCCAAGATGCCATGATTTAATAAGGCAAGTAATTTACTTACAGGCTTTCTGAAATTAGTTCGTGAGTTTCTCTGTTCTAACAGGAATCAATAAGGATATGCTTTAAAAAAATATTTGAACACAAAGATCACATAGAAACTCTGGTGCTTTGCTTCCCTGACAATAGTTTTACCATTCTTGTCTGGCCAGGCCAGAACAGCATTGAAAAGTGCCTATTTGTGATCCCAGGATTAAGAATCCCAGATTGAAGCTCCCAACATTTCAAGTACAAGTACAAATTCATCTGCGCATCCTCCTAAATATGTTCTCCCACCATTTTACAGACTAGGGAACAGATCGCAAAGAACAAAACCACAGCGACGACAGGGTGCCAGCTGCACTGTTCTGCTTTTCTGTGTGTTAGAAGCATCTCTTCCCTGGGCTAGCATGTGTTCACATCCACAGAAGCAGAATGTCCTTATTTAGGGCGTGTTCACTACTGCTTATTCAACTCCTCATCTCTTAGAAAGTAATTTCAAGCTCAAAAACTAGAGACTTAACTTTGACTTCAGACAGTACGTTCTGGTCCCCATCGAGAATATTTTATTAAAAGAGTAATACCTAAGTCTGTTAAAGCAGCAATGGACTTATTCAAATAATAAATACTACAATATGTGTCCATTGATTGCAAGGATATTTTGGATCCATCAGAGGTGAACTCTAAGCCTGTAGGAATACGAGCTGAGATAGAGCCAGTGCACGTGGATAGCCTCAGATATGGAAAGTCTAGGCTTTTTTTGGAACTTGGTGAGGCTTTGGCTTATTTCACCCTCAAGCAGGGGCGTGGTCCAGCGCTAGAGCTGGACGTGAGTTACCGGATGTTGCTGTCAACAGGAAGCACTGTGTGGGTGCTGGGGCGGAGCTTGACTGGCTCGGGTATCATGGACATGCTGCGCACAGCAAGCTCTGTACTCTACCTAGCTTGGCCACCTCTTTTAAGTAGCTGAGGGGCCAGCCTCACCAGGTGGCTGTGAGTGTCCTAGGTACGTAGGCACTTCCTGGAGGGGAGGGGAATGAAGAAATGGAGGGCAGTGAGCAGGGAGTTGCTGCTCTTACAGGGTCACCTCTTCCCTCCTCCCTCAGGAGTGTGGGTTAGTCTCTCCGCACAGGTTCTGCATCTGCTCAGACATGGAATGATCTCAGACCTTTCACAGAAGTAGCTCTGGAGAAAAGACTAGGGTGGAGGGCTTTGAACATTACGTGAGGTGGCGGGGCCGGGGATTTAGCTCAGTGGTTCCCACAGTGCCAGGTGTGGTGGCTCATGCCTGTAATCCTAGCACTTGGGAGGCAGAGGCAGGAGGATTGGTGTGATGTGAGTTTGAGGCTGAGCTCAGGGCCAGCCTGAACCACAAAGCGAGACCCTGTCTCAAAAAAGCTTAAAAAAAAAAAAAAATTACGTGAAGGGGCTCAGGTTTATCCAAGTGGCTGTGAGGTGCTATGAAAAGTTTTGGAGTTATAGCTATGAAATGAGCCCGTGGTGAAACTGGGATCCTGGTCCAATGCTGAGAAATAGCAAGGGAGAGAAAATTCAAGGGTAACCTGGGAACCACCTGCGTGTGTGGCCAGTTTAGGTTGAGTTTGGTACTACTGAGGAAGAAGGTCTTTGAATAGAAGATGGACAAAAGTATCAGCGAACAAATAAAACGCTTCACTCAGAAATCCCAAGGTCATCAGATTAGAACCAGAGCAGGCCTCAGACAGTGGCAGCCAGACGCTCCAGAGAAGATGAATTTCCAACCTCGGAGCCAGGTCTAGGCCTGCTCTTTTCTGTCTAACCCCAGCAGTACCCTGGGCCTGAATAGTGTCTACCATGGATTGGAAGTTCCTCTTCCCCTAAGGCCCCAGAAAGCTGAGCAGTCTTATATATACAGTATCAGATGATACCATTTTATGACCAGCAGTCTGAGTTCCTTCCTCTGAATTTCAGCTCCAGAGGGGCTCCTGGGAAAGCCCTTCCCCAAAGCAGAAATCAGTGACGTGTATGTTATTTGGCTGTTGTGATGATTCATTTAGTTAATGTGTGTAGCAGGATGTAACCAATGATTAGACATGGTGGGTCCCCCCTCAGTGTCCCTTTTGCTTATTTTTCCTGAAGTCAACTCAGCTGCATTTTGCAGCGTGCTGGTTCCCTGAAAGACTGTTCACTAAACCATCACCTTAGTGCAGTGAGGTAGCTCGCTGCCCCCGCAAGCTGCTGTGACCCCCGTCAGCTGAGCCAGGCTATTCCTGACTTGTGACACAGGTTTCCGTTTCTGTCCCGCTCAGCTCCTTTGCGGGCGGCCTGCATTTCCGAACTTGCTCGGCTCTTTAGCCGCTCCTTGGTTCACACTCGAGCAGAGGCCCCACGGCCACACTGCAGTCTTTCTCTCGCCAGCCATTTGCTGTGCCCTCGGTCCTGACTGGACTTCAGGAATCCAGAGGTGCACGGGATGCCTTTCTTCTCTGGGAGGAATTCTGTGTCCATCAGGAGTGCAGAGAGGCGTCTAGCCTGGCCCAGAGAGAGGAGGATGAGGGGAGGCAGGTTGCATACCCCTGACTAAGTCCCCGCCCAGACCCTCCATGCCAGATTTGCTCTGTGCAAGTTCCTGTAGGTGCTGGGGTCGCTCTGGTCACTCATGGTCGCTCTCCATGTGCTTGTACTTGGAGCCTCACTGATTCCACAAATCCCTTCTTGCACTTGACCTCACCGGCCATGATCATTCTTGGCCCAGGTCACTCAGTTCCAGGATGCAGAGGAGAAAGCTGCAAGGGTGGGATGTGGCGGAGATGCTGGCTGAAGCAGCCCGGGGTTGGAGTGAGCGGCTGCACCAAAGCGCACCCTGCAGGCCTGCCTGTTCCTTTCTAGAAATGGAAGGAGCTGTGCGCCTGGGAGTCCCTGTCATCTCTGTGGTAGCCGTCAAGGACAGGAAGGACATGTTTCAGGAGGTGTCCACAGGGCCGGACCAGAGGGTTTCTGCCCTGGTGGTTTGTTACTGACTTTTGGAGACCACTGCTCTAGCCCATTCACATGGTGCCTCTGAAAACCACGACACAATAAGGACGGCTCACACACTCCCCGCCTGTGCTTCCTGAGGACTTAAACCTCAGAAGGTCTCAGAAGCTCTCAGCCAGTTTCTTTCTCAGTTGTAAAGAACATACTAAGTTAGATTCCTAGGTTAAAGGGCTTGGCTGGAGATTTCTATGCCCAGCCCTGGGATCAAGTGTACTGATCTTTTGAGAAGAAATTCAGAGCGTTCAGGATTGTGGACATTTTTATGCGGACATGATGAGTATTCTCTTCCTAAGTAGCCACACTACCAACCCTGTGGAGTAATGGTGTTTTTGCTCAGACCACCAAAGTTCCCAAGGACTACCTAGGTTTGTGGAGTGGATTTTCCCACCACTAGGTGGCGCCCTAGGTGCACAGACGGCTCTTCTACATAGACAGTTTATATCTGATTTTCTGGATTATTGTAAACATGTAGACACATTTACATACAATCTTAACTTTTCCCATCCTTGAAGCCAATAATCATTTCTTTTGTTTTCCTTTAAGCATTCAGATGATAGGACTTATTCACGTCTCTGGAAAATTGGCCCAACCTGACAGTGCATGGGTATTCCAAAATCTTTTGGGCCAAACCCATAGAATTAAAAGGATAAATTTGAATTTATTCCACTAAATAGTATGTTGTAGTTTGTCTTGTAAAGAAATTCCTACAGAATTTTTTTTTTTTTTTTTTTTTTTTAGACAGGGTCTCGCTTTGTAGTTCAGGCTGGCCCTGTGCTCAACCTCAAACTCACATCACAGCAATCCTCTTGCTTCTGCCTCCCACGTGCTGGGATTGCGGGCATGAGCCACCACGCCCGGCACTGGAATGTGGTACTGGTTGCTGCTGGGCGTGAGTCTCCACACCCAGTATTGTATGTGGTTCCTGGGGATTGATCCTGGGTCCTTGCGCTTGCAAGACAGGTGCTGGAACCACTGAGCTAAATCCCTGGCCCTTCCTACAGAATTTAATAGACTAATCTTTAATTTTTAAGAACTTAGAATAAAAGAACATTTAAAGTACATTTTCCATGGCAGGCAGTGTCTTAAGATATTTTACACATCAACTCCTTTAATCTTGAGAGATTTTTGTTTGTTTGTTTTTTGAGACAGGGTCTCGCTCTGTAGTTCAGGCTGGCCCTGAACTCAGCCTCAAACTCACATCACAGCAATTCTCCTGTCTCTGCCTGCCAAGTGCTGGGATTACAGGCGTGAGCCACCACGCCCGGCACTGTGGTATGTGCTATGGATTGCTCCTGGGGTGAGTCTCCACACCCAGTATTGTATGTGTTTACTGGGGAATCAAACTTGGGTCCTTGCACTTGCAAGACAGGCACCGGAACCACTGAGCTAAATCCTCAGCCCAGTCTTCAGAGATTTTGAGTCATTTTCTGCATATACTTTACAACCACTTGATAGGTGGGGAAACTGAGGCTAGAAGTGAGAAGCAGACCCAGTGTTGCAGTCAGGAAGGGCAGAGCAGTAACCAAAATTTAGTTTAGGGCTCAGGGTATAGAGCAGAGGTAGGGAGCTTGCCTAGGACGTGTGAAGTCTGGATGGATCTGATTTCCAGGAGTGAAGAAAAATGAAAGTTCGGATTAGTTGAGTCCTAATCCAGTTCATTTGGAGGAGACTCTGTGGCCTCTCTTTCACCTGAAATGATCAGGTTTTGAAATCAGATTGAAGTACGGAAGGTGTTTGGATGCTGATCGCATTTTTCTTCTTCTCGATTTTCTTCTCTATAACTGAGAAATAAAATAACTCTCCCTCCTGTGAAAGCGTTTGGTTGGCCTAGGGCGTTGTAGGAATATGAAGTTGTCGTTCTGCGCGTCCCAGGTCATGGCCTCTGCATGCAGCTGCTCCTACCACGACACCCCCAAACTCAGCCTCGTCTGTCCTGGACTCTGGTATGGTCAGGAGTTTCAGGAAAGAGACCTGTGCCTCGGTGGGTAACCCTTCCTTGGCCAGGATCTAGGAATGAGCCGTGTGCGAGGGCAGCTCAGGCCTGAGACTCCTGCTGGGTCAGATGACCAGGGCTGAGTTTACATGAGCCAAACCAGCAGGAAGAGGAACGGCACAGTTAAAAGTATTCTTTTGTAACAATATGTAGTACAGGTCGAACTTCTCTAACGTGAAAACCCAAAATCTCTTTCTAAGCACAGATGGGCTCCTCCAAGTAGAGAATTCCACACCCTGAAACTGTTATACACAAAATTATTTCAAATATTGTATAAGATTCCTTCCATACTAATGTTATATAGTATATCTGACACAAATTAATTGTACGCTGAAATATGGGTTCCATTTCCAAGATGTCTCATGTGCATATAGAAATTTTTGAAAAATTCGAGAAAGAAAACCTGAAATCCGAAGGACATTTGGTCCCAAGTATTCCTGAAAGGGGACACTGTGCCTACAATTTACATTTCAAATGGCCTGCCACATCATCTCTTTGACAGACGGCTTAAGTGAAAGGCCCAAATCTCTGGATAAGTCTTTTCCTCCCCTTATATCTGCATAAGGACCCAAGCCTTATACCTGGAGAAGGTGTAAGTGGCATTGTTGGGGGATGGGGGCTGATGTGAGGTACTTCCTTGCAAAATGTTCCTCTAACTTGGCCTGTGGAATGCTGCATCACTGGGGCTTGGAAGTTTCTATTGGCAAACTCTTGGCTTGAGGGAAATTTTCCCTTTATAGAACATTTTGGGCCAGAAACCTGGATATCCCCGAAACCTGTATCATTCTCTCCATAACAGCAGCCACTGTAAAAAGAGCCTATAAAATTCACCAGAGACTATTTTAAACTTTAGTTTTAGTTTCTAAGCTTTTTACCTCAATATTCCGTACTGGATGGGATGCAGCAGTGGTCAGCTCAGTTCCTAGCACTTAGGATATCCTGGCTCATCCAAGGCCATTGCAACCCTGGACCTGTGCAGCACCAGACCACAAGGGGGCACGCATGCACCAGAGCCAGGAAACCTAAGCTTCTGCTTCAAAATAAGCTAAGCCACTGGGAAAGGGTCATTTTGGTGACATTTTAAAGGCAGAATGTACCGTTGTTTCTGTCAGACATAAGCATGAGAAGGAGATGCCAGAGAAGTTCTTCAAAGGAGAAAGCAACACCAGCAGCCCCTGCAGGATAAGGCGCTGGGAGCTGACCCAGTCTCCTGGCTATAGGAAGAGAGGGATGGTCTTTCTGGAAGGCAGCTGATCCTACCCTTCCTTCAAAGTTAACAAACAAGAAACTCACTGTCCTGTTGCCTTCAGGATCAGATGCCTTAGGGTGACGTTCACAAGCTGTCACTTCCAGGACCCAAGCCTTACTTGCTTTCCTGAGCCCTCCTTGCTCATTTCTGTTCAGAGCCCCTTTGTCTGTGCTGTCAGTAGGGTCTTTGATGCCATCTGAATATCTCTCCATCTCGATGCTTTGACTCCTCCTTTGAGATCCTTCTGATATGTTCCAGGCTCCTGAAATCCTCCCACCCCTTCCTGAGGCGAAGTTATTGAGTGCTCTTTTCAGACATCCACAGTATTTGGACTGCTAGTGTGACCTCTCTGACCCTGGAGTTATAATTATATGCTTCCCTCCCTCACTGACAGAGTTTCTCACATGTAGAGACCAAGCAGCTATCACTGTACCTAGCTCAGCACTTCCTTGACAAATATTAATGAATGACCCAAAGCACTCCCACCTTCTCTTTGAAGACTGTTGACACCCATGATTCCCAAGCACTTTAAATGCCATGATTTCTGCTTTGGCCATCTGGGTCAGGAATCTCCTCTGTTTTCACCGTGGGCTTTTTCCCCCTGCCAGGTGCCTGATCTGATTCTAGCGTACATGCCCCACAGCCCGGATTGCAGCTCTCAGCTCCTGAGGGGAAGGGGCAGGGCCCAGTGACTGTGCCTTGGAGAACATGACAGAGAACAATAGCAGGAAGTGGCCAAATGGGAAACAATCAGCTGGGCTCGGCCCCTGTGGAGGAGCTTCCTGATTGGCTTGATCTCTTCTGTGCAGGAACTCTTAGAATAACTTTGGAATTATCCCAGTGGGGAGACAAATTTCTCCACTGAAAAGGAACTGTCACTTGGTAGTGTCAAGCATGGAAAATACAGTTAGAAAAAACCTGAAAGCTATGACGAAGTTTCCTTTAGGAGGATCTGTTTGGTTTCCCTGAGCCTCTGCCACAGTTCCACTCACTGAACTGCTTCTGAGTCTTTGTTTCAGAGACAATTACATTGTCATCTGCACCTTCCAGGTGGAGTAACAGTCTGCCCTCTGGGGCTCAGAGGGCCCTTTGGTGGCCCGGGATGCTCATGGAAACCCATGATACAGGTGATCCCTAGAAGGCATGCTGTCTCTTGGGACATTTCCCTGCAGTGTACGTGGAGCTCTCACTCTAAAGGCTTTTCTAGACTGCAGAGAGCACAACAGTCCCTGAGAGGCTCCCTCTACTCTCTGAACAGTGGATTCCAAACTATGTTCTCGTTATGGCTTGTCTTTAGATGTCCCACCAAAGTATCATGTGGTCAGAGGAGGCTGACTCTAGAGTGCGTGATGCTCATGGGGTAATGCTAGGATCAAGTGCCCTAGGAGGAAGGGTGTGAGTGCTGCCGACCCTAAGTAGTCAGACAAGACATTAGGGGCAGAAAGACGCTGTTCAGGTCCCTTGTTACTGTTGTTGTCTTCTGCTGCCATGAGTGGTTGCCCCTCTGCCACGTGTCACCCTGCCTTGGTGCTGGCTGATTAGGAACTAAAACCTCTACACACTGTGAACTAAATGAACTTTTCCCCCTTTAACTTTGGGTGTCAGATATTCGGTCTCAGTCAGTTCTGTTCCATGGAACGACCCAGTTCAGGTCAAGAAGTGGTATGAGCAGAGCTCCTGGACAGCTAGCCCTTCAACCAGAGCAGCTCTGCTCGGTCAAGATGTTGGGAAAGAAAATTCTTTGCCCTAAAAAGAAATGATAAAAACCTTTGGAAGAGGAGCCATTTTACTTACTCTTAGGAAAGAGGAGCACAGAATGAGTTAATACCCCAGTCTCTAGTGACAGGCAGAGCGTTGCTTCACATTCAGCTGTGCCACTTGGAGCTGGTGGGTCATAAGTTACTCTTCCAACCTCAGTTTGCTCCTCTGGTAAGTGTGGGTTATAGTCACATTGTTTTGCAGAGTGCAGAGGGTTGAATAATGTTTACATCCAGTACGTTGTCTGGCTCATGGTAACACTGAGATGCTAGCTATTTTTTATAACTGCTCTTGCTGGACATTAATGATCTTTTTTTTCCTTCAATAAATGATTCATTAAAATAATAGCTAAAGTATCTTGAAAGCACCACTGGTCTTCCCAGAATAACTTCCTCTACAGCTAGCAACAAAAATGTATTGACACCCAGCATCTTGGGTGTTGATAGGAGTTACCGCTGAGGCTATCTGGATGTATACTTACACGTGCACACAGAGGCTAATGGGAAATTTAAACTCAACAGAAAAGCTCTCAGAGTGCTAGACTTAGGTACTAACAGTGAGTAAACAGGGACTTGTAAGGAAAGAATGTGCCAAATAAACAATTACAAGCTGGTATGGAAATCCGGATGCTTCCTATGTGAAGAGGGAGCTCAAAGAGTGTCACAAGGTGATGTGATGCAAATATTGAGACTGTTGATCATTTGGGCCCAATTCCTGTGTGTCTGTGGATTCATTTAGGGTAACACCAAAGTCAAACGGTAAAATAGTCATTACGTAGACACTGACATACACCTGCAGTCAGATGAAATTATATGTTTGGGGCAAAGAGTGAAAAGCTTGGGAAACATAGCAATTATCTTCTGCATTACACTGTCTCCTAGAAGGTCAAGCCAAGTTTTTTTTTTTTTTACCCAGCTGATTTTTTTTCTAAGTCCAGAGTTGCTGGGGTTTTTTGAATTTGTTATTTTAAGAATTATTTTCTACTGAAGAAATTGGGCCAAAAGTTCTGTTTTGAGGCTACTTCCAGTTAATAGTTTATGTAATCCTTAAAACATTACCCAATCAACATTTTGGGAAAACTTTTGATAAGCCAGTGCTTTATTGTCTGCAAGCTAGCTAGGAGCCATACTCAACACATGAGAAGAGGGGGCAATTACCCTCAAGACATTTGCAAACTGGAGTTGTAGACTCCAAAAATAATGATTAAAATACAGTGGGATAAATTTGGTAGCACAGTATGTCTATGAGCTAAGATAGTAAGGAGGAAGGATACCAGGAAAACTTGTAGAGTGATGAGACCTGAGCAGATTCTTAAAGAATGAATGGTAATTGCCCAGAGAAAACAGCAACAAGCAGAGGGCATGGTAAGAGAGAAAACACTGGAGCAAAAAGACACCTGAGGTGCAGGGAGCCCCCTGGAGAGATGTCAGCGGGAGGCTGGGAATGCATCGTGCTAAAGTGCTCCTGGCAGAGGGTTTCTGAGGTGTCCGCTGGGGGGTGCCTCTGGGATGTGTCCAAGTACGTTATGGGTCTGACAGCGATGAAGCTGAATAGAGGCTAAGAGGGACTGGAAGGCCACTGCAGGTCTTCAGTGGAGAAAAAGGAGAGGGTGTATCCCAGGGTTGAGGGGGAAGAGATGAAAGATATGAGAAGATATGAAAGATACTTCAGAGGCCAGTTGACAAGAATTAATGAGTCACAAAATATACAGGTGATCCCCAGCTTATGATGATTCGACCTATAAATTTTCAATTTTATGATGATAGGAAAGCTATGTCTAGTCAGTAGAAACAGCACTTCAGATTTCAAGTTTGATCTCCTATACTAGTGGTGTGGTAGGATCTGTGTTTTGATGCGGGGTAGTGGCAGTAAACTGTAGCTTCCAATCACCCACATCATCATGAAGGAAAACAACCAATACTGTACAGTGTACTGTGTTGCTAAGGTATGTGTTAAGCAACATTAGCTATATTAAAGAAAGTATATCTAGTGATATTTTCAACTTAGGATGAGCTTAGTGGGATGAAACTCCACTGTAAAGTGAAAGGGATCTATAAGAATATGTGCTATTACCAAAGATGGACAAGCTAGTGGTCAGGGTAACACCCAGGTTTGTGTCTTAAGGAGAATGGATGGCTTTGATACCAGTGACTGAACAAAAGAATGTTACTGAGAGAGATTTGCATAGAGGGAGATGAACTTGGTCTTGTATGCACTGAGTTTAAGATGCCCTTGGACTACTCAGGGGAGAATTCAAAATATAACTGTACAGAGAGGCTAGAGGGAAGAGAGATATTGAAGATGTAGTTTGGATACATGAAGAAATGACTGTGTGAGGCTCGGTGTGATTATCCAGGTTTCAAACACTGAGTAAGAAGAATAGTGGACCAAACACTAAGAGGAGCCGATATTGAAAATATAACATCTTGGCCTCCAAAGAGGAGAAGGAGTTGTTGTCAGTGTATTTAAAAATGAAGAGGTCAGAAGGGAGGGTGCAGATCAGTAGCAGAGCATTTGCCTACCATGTGTGAGGCCCTGGGTTCAATTCCCAGCGCCACAAAATAGGTAGATAAATAAACTTTAAAGGTAGAAATGGAGAAGACAAATGGAGTCACACTACAGAGGATACATTAGATTTGGCAATCGGGATGTCACGGAGCAGAAAGAAGGGTGAGGAAAGCTGAGAAAAGATCAAGTTGTGAGATGTTGAGGTAGCAAAGGGCATCTGCCCTTGGAGAAATCTGGAAGAGAGATTCAGCAGGCACTAGAGCAGGATGCAAAGTCGAGAGAAGTACATTTAGTTTTAGTGTGAATGGATTCTTGTTTCTGACTACTGGGAAGGAGTTATCTAGGAGAGAGATTGGGATACAGGGAAGTTCACAGGTGACATGTCATCCTAGAGGGACCAGAGCGTGGTGCACAAGTAGAAGTGCTGGTCTTCAGCAAATGACCCTAGATCGAAGGCTGGCAGTAAGAAGGTGAGGTATGGAGGACTTTGTCTCCTTTTAGGCAAAGAGACAATTTGGGGGGAAGAAAGAGTTTACAAGTATTACTTTGAAAGAAGAATGTTTCACTATCGTGTAATCAAAACATTTTATTTCTTATGAAACAGACTCGAATAAGAATCACACCCATGAAATCAGTGTTCAGCTCAACTCTGGTAATGATTTCCTGCCTGAGAAATCATCCTGCTCAGATTCTGCTAGTGGGAACCATGTGACTCCAGAGGCAGCTGGAGAGAGGCTATTCTCCCTGAACTCAAGAAAACATGGAGAGAGAAACTTTCATTTATGTCTATTTGGGAATAATCTAATTGTATCACAACCAATGCTGCTCTGCCACAGTTATATACTTAAAACAAGATATAAATCAACCCAATATAGATGTTCTTTTTTTCTTACTAAGTATCTAACTTGCTTAATTTGGGGAAAAGTAGCAAAGCCAATCCAAGATTTTAAAAATTCTATTTAATTTTCCCTTTCCAAGTTAGTTTTATGGTAGAGTCAACCCTTTAGGTTGATTTCTTCACACAGCCAATATTTACTGAGGATTCATATGCAATCATACACCTTGTATATATAATTGTGTAGATATCCCTCTTGACCTCCAAAGCAGAGGAGAAATGGTTAATGGTGCAATTAAAACTTAAAACTCAGGGCTGGCAATTTAGCTCAGTGGTTCCAGCACCTGCCTTGCAAGCGCAAGGGCCTGGGTTCGATTCCCTAGTAACCACATACAATACTGGGTGTGGAGACTCACACCCAGCAACAATCAGTATCACATCCCACAGTGCCAGGCATGGTGGGTCACGCCTGTAATCCCAGCACTCGGGAGGCAGAGGCAAGAGGATTGTTGTGAGTATGAGGCTGAGCTCAGGGCCAACCTGAACTACAGAGCGACACCCTGCCTCAAAAAAAAAAAAAAAAGAAAAACAAAGACTTAAAACTGCGGGCTTCAAGGTGTAGCTAAGTGGCAGAGCATCTGCCTAGCATGTACAAGGCCCTGGGTTTTATCCCTAGCACCACAAAAGAAGATAAATAAACAATTAAATAAAAATAAATAAGGCAAATTGAGTCACACTTACACTGGAGAGAGGGGTTGTCTGGGTAGTGCTGGGGAGGATATATACATTTTTTACTGTTCAGTACAAGGCAGGGTATACCAAGTACCTAAGAGGGCTAAAAATGCTATTGGATTCAAAGGAGCGAGCCTGGTCAGGTTAGAGGAATTTATGAAAAATATTACTGTATCTAGAGCAATACTGTATAATTTTGGGGGAAAATAATTTCACTATTAAAACTATGATTAGGCCTAGTTTTCCTGTCTACAGGTCAGCTATGAATGTCTGGACATAGCTCTATCTTCACCACTGTACCAAGAAAGACCCCCAATGGTCCCACATGCTATGATGCTCCAGGGCAGAACTACACCAGCTGAAAACACCCTAAGACCTTCATCTACATAATTCCTCATTGTTCTAGGATGTACCTAGCCACTGCCCTCTGAGTGACCTGTGACATTTGTTACTCCTGGTATACCGAGGATGGTGGCCTCTGAGTGACCTGTTATATTCTTTATTCCCAATGTACTGAATAAAAGCATGGCGCCTTTGCCACCCAGAGCAGCAAGGGTCAGGCCCAAGCTCAGCTTCTTCTCTAAGTCTCACTTCCATCTATGTTTTAATTAATTCACCTTGCACTATTGGACTCACAGGAGATGAGGACTTAACTGCAGAGGTTCCAGTAAGTCCCCTTCCCCTGTTCCCTACATTACTTAACAGATAGAATTCGATTTGACTATTTTATGATTAGGTCTGTCTTTAGTAGATGGAGCTGGGAATAGGGAACACCCCTGGTTTTTGTCTGCAGTAGTCACTTTGAGCTGCAGTACAGAAGACCAGATGGGCAGTGTCAGGCTGGGAAGGTCTTGGAACAGGGCATAGAGGGTGTGAACTTCCAGCCTAGGAAGTTTGATTGGATTCAGGAAGGAGGAGAGAGTTACTAGGAGCTTTTCAACTGAGAAAGGATATGAGCAGCACATTAGGAATTTCTAAAGGGACGTTTCTCTTCTCACCGTATTTATGTCTCAGAGATGATATGGGAAAGAAAAAAAAAATAAAGGAAGAGAAGGGCTTGACTTTCCACTGCCACTTTTCAGTCAAGGGAAGCCTTGTTCTTTCCAAAGGAGAAGTGGAAATCCTCTGTTTACTTAAGGGTCATGAACATTTTTTCACAGTTAAGTACCAACCAATCTACCGTGTATATAGATACACTCATCTAAATAAAAGGAAGCTGTTTCCTGAGTAATTGAGTCACAAATGAAAAATATTTGGGGCGTGCCATAGAAACAAATGCGCCATCTTCCTGAAATATGGAAAGTAGATTTTGTCATGTTTCTTGGTGTGAAAACAGCCTTCCTCCTAATGTTCTAGCAGGTGCTGAGGGAGTCTGCACAGTCCTGATGTAGAATGATTCCATCCCAATCATTTTGCATATCTGGGTCACTGCTGTCAAGACACAGGTTTCTGGGCAGGAGTCTAGTTGGCCTGTAAGATTTCTACTTCTTAGCAGGGATATGAGCTCTCTGATTAAAAAGCCACAAGGAATCCAGTAGAAGAGCTGGAATGTTCTCAGAAGGAAAAGGAAAGGAAAGTCCTAAGCAGGCAAAATGTGTAACTACCTAGCACTCATGGCCTCGCTTTCTGTCCCTGAACTCGCTTTGGAACCTACATCTCATATCACCTGGCCTCTGCTTTGACTGTGTAACTAGAACACCAAGGTCGAGTGAGCTCAGTGTTGTTAAATCTTACATGTGGAGGTGACCAGGTTACCACACTGGAAGACTAGAAAGGGATTTAAAATGGATAGATAGCCACGTCTTTCTGATGTAATTCAGCCAGCAAAGACGCTAGGAATCAGACTATCACAAACGACCCTCCAAAGAAATGCTAAGAAGTGGGTGATTGTAATTGTGCAGTAAGTGAGTCAAAACTATCCTGCTAAGACTTTGGATGCAGCAGGGATTTGGGGCGCTGGAAGAGGAGAAGACAGGCACAGTTCCTGATCAGCCCCATTCACAAAATCTGATTAACAATAATGAACTTCAAACTTTGCCGCTGTTTTTTCCCCCTTCTGCTGAGTCACTGATAAAGCTATGGGCTGGGGAGCTGTGACTCTAAATCCTCAGCAAACTTCTAAGATCATTCATTCACAATTCAGCAGTCTGTGGGATGTGTCTCATATTAATTAGGATGAGATGTAGAAATAAGTGACAGAAATAATAACAGTGGCATCAACACATTTTTTAATTTCCCTTCCAGTGAAAATCTATATGTCTACAAGTATGAGCTGTTTGATGACATGCTTTGTAAATCTTTTAGGAATAGAGCCTTCTTCCAGTCTATCCTCCTATATCGGCAAGAGTTGCTTCTCATACTCAGTGTTGAAAGAGGGATTTAGATCTCTGGGAAGAAAGGGCCAAGGAAGATTCTAGAAGATTCTCTATAATACTTTGGCTTATATACCTTTGACCAGAGCATGCTATATTCAGCTACCATGGATTCTGAGGAGATGTGTAACTTTATTCTGTGAGGCCACATGCCCAGCTCAGCTCCAAGGATTGCTCTTGGGATTCCAAGGGGCTGAAGTATGAATGGAAATTGGCAGGTGCCTGCATTTTGACTTGTCTGGATGCACAAAAATGTCGGGGGCTTTCCTCTCGTCAGATGAGTCCACAGACTTGAAGTTCTTTTTTGGCAGGTCAGTCAGACAGGCACTGCACTTGACTGCTCAACTGTGAATTGCAAGAGAACAGTCTGAATTCAGCACTTTTGGCCAGGCTCTCAGCACGACCTCTTATTCTGGGAGTGTTTGCTGAGATTCAAGTTCATGTCAACTGAACAGTGGTATGTGTGCTAGGATGTGGTGGAAGAGTGCTTGCTTATTCAAGAATAGACTGAGGGTCTCAGAGATTTTATAAACACTTCATTGGTGCTTTTCTTGTCTTAGCTTAGAGTTGGTGCTGCGTTTCCTCCATGAGGGAGCTCAAAAATTCCTCTCCTCTTTGATCTTTCCACCATGCCTCTTCTACGTTCCCCACCACACCTGCTCCTTTCTGAGCCCCAATTCATATCTGTACTCTACCTTGAGATAAGAAGTTGTGTTTCTTCACATTTCACAGAGTGAGGGAAGTCGTGGTATTTATTAACTTGATCTCTTGATCCAAGGGAAAGAACTCAATTAGTGAAACTGGTAAGATATAAACTTCACTGGACTTGTGAATTAGCATTCTGCTGATCGGTGCTGTCCAAGGTAGACATAGGATGCCTTGGGAGACCGTGAGCTCCCGTGGGTGAAGGGCTTTAGGTAGTAGTGAGAGTACTGTTATGTGGAGTATAACTCAGGGAGTTCATGTTTCTGGAAAAGCATTTTGGGTAAATAATTTCCATTCCTACTGTGTAAATCCGTTTTCTATCACTGTGATAAAATGCCAGGGATAGTGAAGTCTTAAGAAGGAAACACTTATTTTGGCTTATCGTTTCAGTCTGTGGTGAGCTCAGCCAGCTGTGCTTGGGGCTGTGGTGAGGCAGGAGGTGATGATGGGGAGAATGTGGTGGAAAAAACTACTTTTGCATGGTAGCCAGAAAGAGAAAGAAGGAGAGGCCAGGTCCCAATAACCCCTGCGAGGGTTCACCTAATTGCCTTTTGTTGGTCCCTTCTGCCGCCTTCTAGTATTACCACAGGCTGGTGACCAAGCCTTCAACACATGAGACACTCAAGATCTAAACTGTTGTGCCCAGTCTGACCTTCTGTGGCCTCTTGAGTATAGGAATATAAATAAGGCTTGTACTGGTCTGTTTTCTATTGCTATAAGAAAATATCTAAGGCTGGGTACATTATAAAGAAAACAGGTTTATATATCTTACAGTTTTGGAGGCTGAAAGTTCTAGATTAGGCAACCGCTTCAGTTCGGCCTATGATGAGGCCCCTTGGCTATGTTCACACTGCTGTGAGTGAAGTCAGGGCAGGGAAGAGAACAAAGGAATGAGATCGTGTGATGAGGGAAGAAGCAAGAAGGATCCAGGCACCAAACTTGCTCATTTTATAATAACCCATTTCTGTGGGGATTAACCAGAGTCTCTCGGGCACTGCATAATCTCTTTGGAAGGCAGCTCCCCCAGTGACCTAACTAGCTTCCACTAGGCCCCACCTCTCGAAGGTCTCACCACCTCAGCCATGCCATACTGGGGCCAACCTTTCAGCACATGGACCTTTGGGAAAATAAACTCAAACTATATCCAGACCATAGCATGATTTCTAAACAGCTGAGTTTAGAATAGGGAGGTGATTCGCTTGGGTTATCTGGGTGATAATTACGTGGATCTTTAAAAGTAGAAGAGGTGGGCAAAAGAAGCGAATCAGAAATCTAGATGACTGGAAGTAAACCTTATGGAATGACTTTAAAAATGGAAGAAGGGGGTCTTGGCAGCAAGGACCGTGAGTGATCTCAGGTCTCTGGAAAAGGCAGGGAAGCAGATTCTCACCTAGAGCCTCAGGGAGCTCAACTCCACCAGCATCTTGATTTTTGTTTGATGACCCCCTGTGTCGTACTTGTGACCTACAGAAATAGAAGATAGTATATTTGTATTGTAAGCCACCGAGTTTGTGGTAGGTGTCATAGGAGCAGCTAAAAACTGATACAGTGGGCTGGGGAGTTAGCTCAGTTGTTCGGGCGCCTGTCTTGCAAGCACAAGGACCCGGGTTTGATCCCTGATAACCACATACCATATGGGCGTGGAGACTCACCCCAGCAGCAACCAGTACCACATACCACAGTGCCAGGCGTGGTGGCTCACGCCTGTAATCCCAGCACTCGGGAGGCAGAGGCAGGAGGATTGCTGTGATGTGAGTTGGAGGCTGAGCTCAGGGCCAGCCTGAACTACAAAGCAAGACCCTGTCTCAAAAAAACCTAAAGAAAAAAAAAAAGAAAACTGATACAGCCCATCTCACTAGCATCAGGCCACTATAACAGGACGAAAGAGAGATTAAAGATATCTGGCTCTTAAATCAATCATCTTCCGCTCTTAGCAGCTTTACCAGTTCTCACTGGCCAGAGTCCTATGGCTTCCTTGATCTACAATGGAAACTGGGATGTGTATTTTTTGAACTACTCATTGATACCTCTGGTGAAATTAGGATTCTGTCCGTGTGAGGGAAGAGAAGAGACACTAGCAGACCATTCAGAGTTCTTGCCACATCAAACAGAACTGACTGTCGACACTCTGCTCTTCCTCTCTATTATTGTCCTTCTGTGTTATAGGGTAATTTACACCTTTATATGGCTACTCCTATAGGTCCATCAAATGCTTGGGAATGAGCCCTGTGTTTGATTTCTCTCTCTTTTCCTGGTACTCAGCACAGTGCTGGGTACAGAGAAAGTGTTTGCATAAAGGTAGGTGGGTAAATGCAGGAATGAGTTTTGAAAAAGAAGGTGGTGGATGCACTTCATAGAGCCAGAGGTCTGTGTTTCTCCACAAGGGTGGCCCATGTGCATCAGGTAGATTTTATAAGTCCATTTGGCCCTGATCGAAACCTCATCGGCAGTAAATTATACCTCCACAGCTGCAGTGTGTTACCTTTCCTTTCAGCTTATTACAGTTCTCTTTCTGCTCCGAAGGAACTGAGCAAACCAATCAGAGGCTGTTGTAGGCACCTGTCAAAGCTCCAAAAGCCTTGGTTAACCTCGGGTATAAATTACACTTCCTGCCTATTCTTTATTTTTAGTGCAGCAATAGCATTTGGTGCCTCCTGAGAAGAGTGCATGATGTTTCATTCATGAAGCTACAAAACAGGAGGATGTCTAGTACAGCTGGGATGGCAGTTGTTAACCCCACAACACTGTTTCCTGGGAAGCTCCTGAGCCCCAGAACTTGGACTGTGCGGAAAAGATGGGTGGCACCTGCAGAACTTGCCCCTAAACCACTTGTGCATTTGTATAAAACCCTGCTTCTTGGGTCTGGCTTGCTTAGCCTTACATAAACTACTTCCTTCAAACATTCCCTTCGGGGTGAAACTCAGTTGTTACCGCAGGTTTAGTTTCACTGGTTTTTTTTTTTTTTTTTTCCTATCTCTCCGTTCCTTCTCAGTTACGCAGCACAATATCGTGACCCAAATCTCTAGCACCTGAACTATATAGCTGAGTGCCCTGAAACCCACAGGGTAGGGGCAGGCTGTGGAGATGGACAGGCCAGCCGGTGGGCATCAGGTCACAGAATTCTTAACTACTTGGGACTGCTACACCGGAAGTAAATTACCTGCATGCTGCTATTTTTTAAAAGTTAGCCATCTTTACAGATCTTGTATGTTTGAGAATTCCACCTAGTGCCCACCTCTGTGACCAGCCAAATAAGCTCAGCAGTAGTTGGTTTTGAATTTAAATAGATACTGGATCTAGGAGTTGCCAAGGCCTGAAACCCTAACACTTGGGAGGCTGAAACATGAGGATCACAAATTCAAGCTCAGCCTGGGCAATGTGATGAGGTCCAGTATCAACATTTTAAAAAAATGATGTTGAAAGGTTCCATTTAACTCCTTCATTTGACACAGACAAACTAAGGCTCTGGCCCCTTCTTAACCTCCAGCCAGTAAGGGGCTTCCTTCCCAGCATAACAATAGCCTCAGGAGCTATTTTTTAAAAAGAGCTAATTATGTGCCGGGGATTTAGCTCAGTGGTTCCAGCACCTGTCTTGCAAATGCAAGGACCCAGGTTTGATCCTTGGTAACCACATACAGTACTGGGCATGGAGACTCACTCCAGCAGCAATCAGTACCACATGCCACAGTGGTGGGCATGGTGGCTCATGCCTGTAATCCCAGCACTCGGGAGGCAGAGGCATGAAGATTGCTGTGATGTGAATTTGAGGCTGAGCTCAGGGCCAGCCTGAACTACAAAAGCAAGACCCTATCTTAAAAAAAAAAAAAAAGAGCTAATTGTTTCTTATTAAATAAAACATTCTGGTTACATAAGTAATACATAACTTTTAAACTGGGAAAATGTTGAACATTATAAAAAATGTAAATCACCTGTAATTCCATTACTAGGAAATAACTACCACTGATGTATTCTTATTTATCAGTCTTAATTTTCATGAAAGAATGTTGGTTCCCTCTAGATTGCTTTGGGAATTCAGGGAAAGAGGTACCAGCTAGCTTATGCTCTACCTAATTTTTTAGCTTCAAGTATTAATAGGATATATAAATATATAACATAAAGATCTTTACACACAAGCATTTATTTGTATATATTTCATATACTTAGTAGAATCAATTTATTTACTTGACCTGTCTTAGTATTATTGCCATAATAATGCTATAATGAACTCCCTCAGACCCGTGGGCTGAACCTGAAAGTCATTCATTCTTGCTGCCACTATGTTGGGTGCTCACCGATCTAGAGTGGGCTTTGCCAAGTGGCTCTGATAATGATGCAGCTCCAGCAGGACCTTTCTCTGGCCTGACTGTGGCTGGATTCAGATCTGCTCCACACTCTTTCTGAGGTCCAAGTTGAAGGAAGGGCAAGAGTTGGCTAGGGAAGGTCTTCTTGTGGCACCGGCAGAAGTAAGAGGGGACAAGCTCAGCTGGGCAATTGCTTTCTCAGCCTTTCCTTGCCTCATTTCCTCTGACACCTTATTGGCTAACAGAGATAATGTGTCTGAGCCCACAGACAAGCGACAGGGAAGTATATTCCACTTTGGGAAGCCAAAGCAAAACCAATGACAAAACCAACATCAGTGGGTCAGGGAAGTTTGTATTTTTCTCAAGGACACAAATAGACTAAAAAAGATTTATTTTTTGAATAGAATAATGTAATCTACCACATATCCTAGATATCTGCTAAGGTGCTGTGTCCTTTGAGATTCAAATAAAATTTGCTTAAAACTCAACAGGACCGTAGTCATCCAATCCATCCAACAGATGTCAAGCCCAGGGGTCCTCCACTCATTGAACTGGTCCAGTGTGTAGGCCATTTGGCCAGTCCAGCATGTTGTCCCTGTTGTATACACATATCCTTTTCTTTGGTTCCACTCTAATTTACACAGATATGTGTACAAAATTCTGCTGAACATTTGGAACAGTGAATGAGTTTTATATCTGTGCTTATGTCTTTACGTGATCACCCCCTCTCTTCTGGGGTACCATTTGTATCTCAGCCCACACACAGCCTCATATCAAGCTTGCTGAAGAATTCACTCTGATTTCAGAAATTCTGGTGGGCCATACCTTCGTGCAACTTGGTCCAGCTTTCGTTCTATTGTATTCATTCAGCATGTTGTGTTGAACATTTGTATCTTTTCTTTGATAAATTTTGAGTCTAAATGAGGGAATTAATAATGCATGTTACTATTTGGGGGTCAGATAATTCTTTATTGCAAGCATCCTTGTTTTCTACTTACTAGATGCCAGGGGTACCAGTCCCACTCCCCTTGAGTTACAGGCAACTAATGTAGTGCCAGGCATCCCCTGGTGGTGGGTAAAATCACCCACTACTACTAGTAGAGAACTACTACTCTAATATATGCCTCAGAGAAACCAAAATAATTTGCAAAGAAATGTTCAGAGGGACATGTCATTACTTCACGGTGGTGAGTTTCCGAAAGCCTAAAGGCTGAACCTATCTGAGCTTAGATTACAAGAATGGCTAGAGTTTCCTGAGGAAGGGAAAGATATGGGGCACCTCAGCATGAATAGGGACAGCTGTTTGGGCAAAACATAAAGTGAAATAGGGGTGTTGGTAGGTGTGCAGGTCAGATAGCTCCCTGAGGCTAGATACTGTGAGCTTTGTGCATTGTTGTGAGACCTCCATTTCTACTCCAAGTGAAATATTAAATGTATCTGCAGCTGTCCTCCTTTGGACGAGACACAATTGGGTTTAAGAGTTTTCTTCACAATCCAAAGCAATTGCTGCGAAGTTTGCTCCATCCAGAGGTCATTTTCTGGCATTCTGAAAGGAAACACAAAAGTCTTTTCTTGATGTTACTCACCTCACAGAAGGTCTCACTCTGAACTGTTCATTTAAGTTCAACACCTGATAGACCCGCTAGCTGGTACTAAGGAATTGCTTAGAAGATAGAAGAGGAGGGAAGCAAGAAAAGGGATTCACAGAGGCAGGCATAGCTTCGGCAGTCGAGATTCCAGCAGGACAAAAGGAGAAGAATCAGAGCTAAAAATAGATGAGTGAATGAATGAATAAATGAATAAGCAAACTCAGATGAAAGAATTAAAGAGGCGTAGCAGTCTGGAGTCGCTCAGACAGGGGAATATCTGTCCCTCCATAACCCTGAAGGCACTGCTGACCCACCCTAGCTTGCCAGTGTACACAACAGTTTGCCAGGAGAGAGTCAGTGAGGTACTGTGGAATCCACATGGTAAAGCAGATTTAGACTTCCTGGCTTGTATCCTTGTGCCAAAGTCCTGCAAAAACAACGTAATTACTTAACCCCATCAAGTCCTAATGATTTTCTCTGTAAAATGGGGATTCTCAACCTGCAGGGTGACTAGGAAGGTTCACTTAAGCAACCCATGTGAATTCATAGTTCAGTTCTTCACACACAATAAGTGCTCTGTAATAGCAAATGATCATCCCTCTCATTTTACTGGAAGAATATACGTGCTGAGACTCCCCCCAAATCACAGCTGTAGCTGCTCTTGTGGAAGTCTCAGAGACTCTTGGCAGTGCTGAAATTTCCCTTTGAGAAAATGTATATGATGGCTATGAAAACTGAGGAAAGTTCCAGAAGAATAGGGACCACTGTATCTGTCTCTTCCGTTTCCTCTTCTTTTGGCAGTAGAAGCCAGGCCACTGTGGGGAGAACAGCAGGGTCCCAAGTGTTCTGGCTCCTTGCTGTTTCTTAGGATCTCTTGTTCCTTTGAATAAGACTAGCCCTTGACCCTTTGGCCATGCTGGGCAAAGAGCCATCATCCTGAAAAAGCTAAGGGGATGTGAAGCTCTTGCCTCCAGATATCACATCCTGTGTTATGTAAACAATCTAACTCTGGATAAGAAATGTGCGCATTGAAGGGTTAGAAGGGAGACAGTACAGCATAGAGTCAACTAATGGGAATGAACAAGTAGAGCTAAGCCTAGGTTGTTTTTCCTTGACCAGTATGTTCCCCGTGACCGAGCTGGAAACCCAGGATGCTCTGTAATGTAAAACCTTGGCCAGCTTCCTCAGCATTGTGTCAAACTGCCAGGAAGACACCAGTGACCCAACGGGAAGGAGGTGCTCTCTTGCCCATGGATGGCAGGACAATAAAGTAACTTGTCCTCTGTTTGTGTGTCTTACAGGCTGGAGCAGGAAATACAAGCCCTCGAAAGTGAAGAGTCTCAGATATCTGCCAAAGAGCAAATCATCCTAGAGAAGCTAAAAGAGACAGAAAAATCCTTCAAGGACATTCAGAAGGTGAAGAAAACAAACATAGTATCTCGAGGCGTGGGGAAGAGTGTCCTAGCAAATGGTGCCTGTGGGGCTGGGGTGGGGCACACAGTGTGGGTACTGATGAGAAGTCTTACTCATGAGTCTGAGCTCACCTATTACAGAGGCTGAGGACCTGGTGCCACCCCTAAAGCTGAGAGTGGCTTGTCTCCAGGTGTGGGTCACCTGGCTTGCTAGCAGGCATCATGAAGAGTTAACCCCACCTGCCTGCTGTTCAAAGCCATGATCTACCTAAAGCCTAGAAAGTCTTCCTCTACAGGACTCCAGCATTCTGAATCCAGTTCTCATTAAGCAGCTTGTACATATTCCCTCTGGTTTATTTACCCTTTTTGATAATTCCCTTTATAAGATGTTCAGAACCCACAGTTATCATATTCGATGGACGTGAGCTCTAAATAGCAAAAGTACAACTACATGACATTTTACTGTATATATAAAAAAATGTTGTCATGTAGTAAAGAACAGAGGATCCCTAAGGCCTTCCATTAGCCCTTGCTGCAGTCTCCCAATTATAGAAGAACAGTTCCATGAAATTAATTTTAAAGTGGAGTTTTCTAATATGTATTACTTCAACACAACCCAGAATATTTGGTGAAATGATTTTCCCCATGAAATGGTTGAAACTTTTGGTATAGAGTCAGAATGATAAACCCTTAACTGTGGCTTAAATTTTGAGATTCCAAATACATTTCCCAGCAGAAAACAGAATGTGAATTTGGCCCAACGGAGTCAGATTCTGGGCCGGGCCGAATGGAAAGAGAGGAGAAATGGGTACAGATTCCCACTCTGATGCATAGTAACACTCTTCCCTGCTTTCTTTCCACAGAGCTTGTCCACGGCGGATGGAGGTAAGTGTGCTCCATCCCATCTGTAGATGGCTGCTTCCTCGTCCGTTTAGTGGGTCTCATGAACACAGGCTCACTGAGAAACGTGATGTGTGGCTTTGAAGGGCATCAGTCAGAAGGGACAACATGGCTGCCGGGGCTCCGGGGAGGAGGTCTCCATATCTGGTCTTCACTGCCTCTCTTCTTCAAAAATTGTTTCTTCACTTCCTGCCTCTGTTACAGACTGGTCAGCTCTTCCCCTTCCCAGTTTTTCCCAAAGGCTCACTGCCTAGGCCTTTCTTGAAAGAAACTCTGGACCAGAAACTCTGGACCAATGTCAGGACCAGGCTGCGTGCAGGAATGAGCCCCGTTGCCCTGGCGCCATGTGTCATGGCATTCAGTGTTTATGGAAGAACTTTCTAAAGTCTCTGGTCTAATCCGCTCTTTCTACCCCTTTCCCTCCTATTCTTCCTGTTTTGCTTCTTTCTTTGAGTCAAAACGCTGAAGTTTCCAGTTCTCTCACCTTCCAGGGAGAGAGCCTATCAGAACTTCTCTCCCTGTGGGCATGGCTATACCAGAAGGGCCCCAGCCCCCGCACCCAGCCTGACAGGAGCAGCTTTGGCTCAATTTCCGCTTCTCTATCCTGCTCTCTTCTCTCCCTGCCCAGGCATGGGATGCACTTGTGTCATGCACTTTGTTGACCTCAGCAAGAAACCCATGATCCTGACTCACTGTGGCCCTCACGAGGTCTGCTTTCAAATGAGAGAATTTACTGGAAGGATCAGAAGCCTTGATTCTTATAAGGTCAGCCTCTAGATGAAGAAGAGGTTTGGGAGCCAGAAAAATTAACACTGAGATGTTTACCCAGGATTATTTGGGAAACGATAGGGAAAAATTTTTAAATGAAGTGATATATGATGGATTTTTTTCTGGATGTATATACTGAGGATAATTCTGAGAAAAGAAAAGTTAGGTTTTATGATTTTTTTTTTTTTCCAAGCAAGTAAAACACAAGTGATCTGGATCATAGCTCCCTGGGTGATCATTGGGAATGTACTAAATTAAATCTCCTGTTCTCGGAGAATAAAGGCAGGGACAGGTCAGAGTGGAGCCAGCATGAACTCTGGGAGAAGAGGACTACAACAGTTCTTGGGAGAGAAGCTGTGCCCCACTAGGGTGTGACCCAGGGGGGTGCTTGGTCTGTGCTCTGGGAATGGGCATAGACGGAGGAGGTGGCCTTGGGGTGTGCATGGGGAAGAAAGCAGACTCCACACAGTCAACAAGAATGCAGTTAGTGGCAGCGAAGCCGGCTGAGACACTGACCCACAGACACCCACGTTCCTGAAGAGTCTTACACATTCACTTCTTCCTCTCCCTCCCTTCCCTGACTGGGACCTCCCCAGCCTCCTCTGTGATAATGAGGGAAAGGCAGGGGCTGCATGTCCTGACTTTGAGAGGGTGCCGTGCGGCGTAGAGCCCTCTATAGTGCCTTAACCAGAAATAGTGTCACGGGGTCACCTGTCGTCACTGTCTCTCATTTGCTCCTCGAGTTCTCCTTCATTCCTTCCCTTATCCCTTCCTACCGTTCCCACCTGTCCCTCTGAGTTGGGAGGCATACTGACAAGGGATGACAAGACAAGGGCTGAGAAAGTCGCCCAAGACTCCATCCTCTGTCACCTTGACTCGGGCATAGGAGGTTGCAGATCTGAGGGATCAAGATGGAGAGTTTCCTTGGTCTCGCTTGTGATTTTGGATTTTGATTTCTGCCAACTGTGCCTTTAGCTGAGCCTGGGAGATCTGACACACCACACTTAGCAGCAAAGACAGAACTATAAAGGAGAAAACCAATACTTACAAAAATGTAATTCATATATAGGTCTCTGTGGTCAGAGAATAAAACCGAGGCACTTCCCACTTGGGGAGTATGGGGAGGTCTGTCTTCTCATTCTTTGTTCCAAAGGCTGTGAGTTACCAAGACTTTCTTAGAAGCACCCAACTATTGTTGTTAAGAACTGATAAATTATTAAAGAGCTATAACTAATGCCTTACCGAAGCCCTCAATTTCTGAGACACACTGACTTTAGAATCTAGGCTCAACTTGGGTTATATTAACTGGGTAGATGCTTATAAGTAATTACCAAAGCACCCTCTTTGTGAGATGCGCAGATGCAGCTGCTCGTGTGCGCATGTGCACAGTGACCCCACTGCAGTCACCTGGGCCTGGCAATCTGCCCATGTCAGAGGAACTCATTGTGGAACTCTTCAGTCACAAATACCTTCTGATTACACAGAGCCCTGTTTACTAATAGCAGTTACATTCTTGAATGGAATACTTGGGTCATATAAATTATGATTTCTCCTTCCTCATTAGTGTTCTTACATAGCAGTTCTCTCAGCAATTGGGTAGGTTGCTTTCACTGCCCTAGACAGCATGGTGTCTCATATAACTATAAATCACATAGTGTGTGTGTGTGTGTGTGTGTGTGTGTGTGTGTGTGTGTGTGTGTGTACTTTTGTTTTTCCTTTTTACCCATCAAGGAGCCCTTAGCCAGATATGAGAAGGAAAATGTCCGGGGCTTCTCTGAGGCATTACATTTGGTACTGATTCTGGGTTCTCCTTCTACCCTAATCTGTGGTGGCCTAGAGCCTTCTCCACATCCAAACCTCCATGCCATTATTTGGGGAAACTCAATCTTCATTTGCCCATAAATCTTATTTTAAGGAGATGTTCATCAATGTTGTCTCTCTAGTTTCAGCTGTTTATGTTCCCCATAGCTACTGAAATGATTTGGTGGTTCTGGAATCAATATGCTTCCTACATTTTCACTTTGTGATTCCCCTTATCTGTCCTGATAGTGGGGAGACTACTCATAGGTCACCCTGACCTTGGCAGGAAGAAGCCAGCCTAATGATTGTGTCGACCTACAAGTTGGGAGGCTTTGTGTGTTATTTACATGCTGAACACTTACCCTCAGTGCTTGTGGTACTCAATGATGCAGCGAGAACATCCCCTGCCCCCCTCTCCGTGCTCCATTCTCCACTACTTTACCTCTTAGCAAAAACCCTCCAAGATCTGAAGCCATGGAACTAACTCATCACCAGTCAGCAGTGGACCAGGGTACCTCAGTCACCACTCACAACGGGCCCAGCCCTGCCTTGTGGAGGAGGCTGAGCATGAGCACTGAGGATTACAGTCTCTTAGATCCAGAATCCCTCTCTGCGGGTGACCTTTGTTTCTAGCTGTTAAAACTTTTAGTATGTATGGATACCCTGGAAACTCTCTATGTGGCATAGAACTCATGTATGGCCTGGCTGTGAGCACTCACTTGGTCTTTGTGGCTTTACCGTCCATTTCATTTAACTGTAGAAAGTCAGATTTACTGAGAAACCACTCCACAGATTCCTGGAAATAATCAGTAAAACGTGGAAGATCTGCAAATCTGCTCTGGTCCTCCTGTTCCCCTAAACCAGCGGTGGAGAGCCTACGGCACACATTGTACAGCAGGCCGTTTGTATCACTGAGAGCTTTAAAAGGTTCACCTTCACTACTCTAAACTGTCCCACTGTCCGAGGTGGCTGCTTAGTCTTCCCATAGACTGCTGCTGCCAGTCTTCCCCTACCCTTCAAGACCCGTTCACTTCAAGCTGTTGCTCTCTGCGGTGCTGCCTTGCTCTGATTTGGAGCACCTACCAGCCCCTCCCATAACTCCCCACAGGGAGAACTGAGAGATGGTGTGAATCTAAACTCAGCAATAATGGAAGTGCAGTTCACTAGAGAATAGAATGTCTAACTTCAAACATGCGGCTCCTCTCACTGCCCCTGGCTCCATGCAACGCGTCTTCCAGGGGGACCCCACATACTGCTTTGCAGCCATCTCCGTGCCTGTCATCGTCCCAAAGCCCTAATTTCCTTCCTTGAGTGAGAGGACCTTCATCGGTGTCTCCCTACCCAAGGACCAAGCTCCAGCACACATAAACTCCCAGAAAGAGAGCCCACCAGGAGCCTTGCTTCCAATTTAAGGACTACCTGGCCTAGTCTTCATACCATGTTTCTTCTTCCAAATTAGATGATATTAAAAATTCCATTTTCATAGAAAAACTCCACCCATGCCCTAAGAACATAATAGTCCAATGTCTGTATATACTGAATTATACAGACTCACACATGAGTCAGCAAATAGTTTGGTTGGTAAAAAAATGAGACTAATCTTTTGTGTTTTTATAGTCTTTTCCCACATGAAATTAAAAAGACACCTGCCAGAACTAAGACTGTATATGTGTGGATGAAGAGCAAGTGGACATATGAAATGTAGAGGAGGCAGAGGCCATGAGACTGATTCATACTAGGAAGGCGAGTGGTTAGGGTGCCGCTGAGGATGCTGGGTGAATGGTGGCACCAGTGAACGAAGAGAGAGGATAGAAGCAGATTAATGGCAGTGCATATTTGACAGTTCCATATTTGGTTTGACATGCCCAATTTGAGGCAACTGAGTGATATTCACTGGATACACACAATAAATAGATGTCATCTCTGATGAGTGATTGAGACTGTGGAGTAATTTTAAATTTTTTATTAGTACATGTTTACCGTATATAATCATTACAGTCAGGGTGGGGAATTGGCACATGTACCTAACCATAGTAATTCTTTTTAACCCTTTTCCCCTCTACCCTGAGATTCTGTGATTTAGTCATGACATGAGTCCAATATCACAATATTGGACCCACCTTTCTAGACTCTTCCTGCCTTTGCTTTCCTATTTCTCTCTGAGAGATACTCACATTCTAAAGTCTCCCCATAGTGATTTACACGTTTTTTTTAAACTTGAACTCAGGACCCTGTGCTTGCCAGGCGGGCGTGGCACCACTGAGCCACATTCTTGGCCCCTCCTGCTCTCTTTTGACCCCTTGGCATGCCCGCTAATGCCCACACTCTTCAAGTCCCACTTCTGAGTGGGCCTGTTCAGGTATCTGTCCAGTCAGAGCTGATGGTCTCCTTGCTTTACACAGCACCAATGGCTGCTGTTGAGCTACTGGTGAGTTTCCTAGGTCTCACTCTGTGGAATCTCAGGATTTTATAACTGGAACATCAGTTCAAAGTGTTGCAATTATGGGATAAATTGTGGGGGACATTTTAATGCATATAAATTTGGCTCTTTGAATGAAGAAGTCCAAAACTTTATTTCCACTTCAGAGAATGTAGCTCTTAATACACAAATTTGAGTGTAATGTCCCATAGTTCATCAATCTCATTAAGTTAATAATGCTGCTACCTAGCCTGTTTTTGATTCTTCCTCAGACCCCTCAAATCATTGTTCTAGAATCTCGAGCTTTCTGATGACTGTCTGGTACACAGAGCAGTCCTGGGGCTTGAGCTCACCGGCCAGGATCCCTCCTGCCTCAGCTACTCTACTGAATACCAGTCTCTGGGCAAATGCTTGGCTTTATTCACGCTGATCCTCTTATTCAGTGGCTGCCTGAGCAGTCCATTATGTAGGGCAGACAAGCTGCTGTCTCTGCAGTGAACCCACTGGGCCTCCCAACACTGTGCTTAATTGTATTCCCTGCTCTCTGCTACCAGATGCAGTAAATTACATTTCTTCCCTGCTCCCCAATCTGCCAGTCCTCAGCTCACCAACAGCAGAACCATCACCTGGGCAGGAGGAGGGCACCAGCACAGCGGCTGGTGAGTCCTGGGGAGCTCTTTGGTTTTGATGCGAGGACTAGCCAAGAGGTTTGCCTTCCTCTGAACTTGGCTAACACATTGAATGCCCTGGTGTCCTTACACTGGGGGACCCTTCCTTCAGCCCCGTCTGGGATATAGCGCCAATAGTGGCCCTACAGGGAGGAGCTGGCACCTGGTGGGTAATTGGAGGCCAAATGGGAAGAGAGTTTGAAGGGAAATCACAAAGCATTTTACCTCCCAGTTGAAAGGAGTCTTTCTTTTGTAATTGTGGTCTTTGTGTTTGTCTTTGCTCTTAAAGTTTGTCTTCAAGGATATTTTATTTTTTTTTCCCACTGGAGTTGTATAAGTTAAAAATGCTGTAATAGAAGCAAAGTAGAAAGTATTTTCAAAGTTTAAGAGTCCGCTGCAAGAATCCTTAGGAAATTGAGCTTCTTTTATATTCTGTATATACATTCCTAAGTCTTTTCATTTTTAGAGTTGTTCTTGCTGTGAATATGGGGAGGATAGCAATGTAAAGAATATGTATTTCTTGCTCATGTTTCTGACTGTGGTAGACTTTACAAAATCATACATTTACTGCAGAGTGTAAAGAGAGTCCCGCTCCATTCTGCTTAATGGGGATGTGGATCCAGAATCAGCTCTAGGAGGATGTGGACGGTGAATCTCTACATCAACCCATCTGCTTTAGACAGAAAAGCACTGAGGGCTGAAGGTTAAAAGGAAAAAAACAATTGCTTCGTGACAATGTAGGTGAACTCCACTGTGAGCACCGGATGTTTTCCTTATCTGATCTGTTTTACGTTTGAAATAACCCACGTAGTGACATTTTAATAAAATGAAGTAATTATGGACTTTTAAACTAGAAGAAATCTGTCATGTAAGACAACTTGGATACTTCATGAAGCAAATAATCCCTTCTTTTAATATAAAAAATGAAATAATGAAGCAAGTAAGAATTGACATAGCTTTCAAGTGTGCTGACTAAATCTAATCCTGTACAAGCATATTTCTAAATATCTTAGCAACCTACTTTCACATACAGACTCAGAGTCGAGAGCTGATGGGACTCTAATGGCATCTGGCCAAATCTGGCCTGGGTCCGCATGTCCCCGTGCACTGAAAGCCAGAGCCTACAGCCTGCATTTGTGCTACAGGGGAGTCACCAGCAGTCACTTACCCCATGGATTCTTTTGAGGGCTCTGTGGTGCACTCCTGGGATCAATTTGGGTACCAGGGGTGGAAAAGTCTTACACTTTCATACACTTTGTTATTAGACCTGGGTGCTGATGGTTCCCAGTAGCTGTGGGCCAGCACTTCCCAGCTCCTTAATGAGTTCCCACACATCAGAGGACATGGGTCATGATCCAGCTAATGGATCAGCATGTGGAGGGGCAGGGCAGTATGTACAAATTAATTTTAAGAGAGAAGGGATTTGGTAGTTGAGTGTAAAGTTCAAGAGCAATACTATAAACAATTTGATTGCAGTGCTGTGTAAGTAGGAACACACATATCACCACAATCCACCATCCTTCCTATTTGAAGATGTTACAAAAACATAACGACCTGGAGAAAAAAAAAATGCATCTTTAAAAAATAAGTTTACATCTACTTTTGTTTGCTAGTTAAGAACTGATTTGCATAAATGCATCTAATCTGGACATAAGTAAACCTGTGGAAGGAATCAAATTTCATGTGATTAACTGGCTTTTGAGGCATCCAGGCTCACATTTGTTATCAGTTATGGTTACTAGTGTTATACTGGTCATGTGTATGATAGCAGCCACAGGTACTTGTCACTAGACTTTTAGGAACATCCTTTTGTAAATTTTCACAATGTCAGGGCCTTTTCCTGTAAATATCACTTGTCATTATTGAATATAATGATAAACACTCAGGTTGTTTGTTCTGTGTAAGAGGAATTTACTTAGAATCCTTGCTGTGCATAACAAGGACACACCTTTCCCAGTCCCTTGTCCCATCATTGAATCCCGGGGGTCACAATCCTGCCAAGGGCTCTTTAAACTACATGCCCACACATCTGTGATGGGGACTTACTCTCCTTCTGGTTTGCCTGTTCTGTCTCCAGTTGGTCCTGACTACTGGGAAATTCTTTCTCAGGTGGAACCATCTTCTGTCTTCCTCATTCATTCACTGATCCTTATCCTGATGCTTAGACCTTACTAAAAAAAAAAAAAAATCCAAGTTTCCTTTCAAGTATTTGAAGGTGACTATCGTTTCCTGTCTGTACCAGGCTCTTCCTCTGAGTCTCCTGTGTGCAGCCGCCCACCCTCTTCAGCTGGTCCCGATGTGATGAGATTGCTTTGAGTCACACTGAGCCACCCCTGCCTCTGCCCCACCCCCCATCCATCTCTGATCTTCCAGAAGGGCAATGCTGAGAGCAGTCCGTGGACTCTGGGATAGGCTGACCATTCTAAAATTAAAGCGTGATGTCACAGGCTCAGTGGCCGAGGGCACTAGCCTCATGACCTTTTAGCTTCAATTTCCACAGGAAGCCCCTGCACCGTTCCTTCCCCACCACTGCTCAGCCCCTTGGCTTTTTCCAAGGCAAGAATTGTGTCCGATCTTTCCAGCTGAAATGTAACACCAGTTTTCTCCCTTTATTCACCTACCATTTCTCCTATTCACATGCAGCACCTACAAAGTCCTTTTCTCTCTTAACCTCAAGAGATGAAAATAACAATGAGCATTGGGCCTATTTGTCCTTTGTTGATTTGACATGACTGTTGTGTTTCTTCTTGTTGGAGTGCTGGGGTTTTGTGGAGTCATGGCAGGAAGGTGAAAGGGGATGATGTTGTGGCATCTGACCCTCAAGGCTGCTGTTTTCTTTCACTTCAAACACAACAGCTTCTCCAACCCTGTGCTTACATATTGTGTTTCTGTATCAGCTTTCATTTGAATCAAAAAGTATAACAGTTTTGAAAATAGAAAACTCTTTTCTGTTGTTAGTGTCTCCATGACACGATGATGATACCTCATAGTCCCCCTTACTTCTTTTCAGTTGAATAACACCTCAGATATTTTTATTAAAAAAAAACACAAAACTGTCTTTCATCATTTTGCATCATTTCACTGAGAGGAACATTGCACATAGCAACCACAGTCAGAGACTCCTTAAGGATCTCTTGACCTTTGGTAACTTTAAATCAGTGCCCTTGGGGCATGATTGTTCAACTGGTAACAAGGGCAGACAGCGATCTTAACACCCAAGGTGCGGGTCTCTGTCTTGTCCACAGATACACTAGCATGCCCAGCATTTGCCTACCCTCGCTAGAGACCTGGAACAGAAAAGAAACGAATGTAGTTTCTGGCAGGTGGTCCCAAGATGGTGCTAGGTGCATCTGCCCTTTGAAAATCAACTCTAGAATTTAGCCGTCTATCATGCCAAACATCTTCTATGCAGTTTACAGTTTCCTTTAAAAAAAAAAAAATTTAAATGAGAATGTGAAGTGTCAACCTCCAGCACCTTTCCTGATGTCCAAGATTCCTGGGAAAAGGAACCCGGAAGCCAAGGCACAGGAGTATGGAGAAACTTCATAGCCTTTCATGCTTGATAAGTTTCTCATCCATACTTATCAGGACTCAGGCACTTTTCATACTGGCAACTGTTGTTAGGCAAAAATATAGAGACAATATTAGATATGAGAAATTAGCTTTTACTTTTGTCGTCCATCAGCATCATACACTTCCTGATTTTTTTAAGCCATGAAAATGCACTGTCTCGTGATCCTGGGGGCTAAGGAACTGCCTCCTTGGATGGCTGAGAATGGGAATTCACTTCCTGCTTCTCTAGCTTTTTAAGGATTATCTATTTATCTGGTGCCAAAATTTTTAAGTGACATATAATAATTTCACAGGTCAATACAGTGTGTCCATTCAATACATGTACACAAGGCAGAATGATCAAACTAGGGTAAATAGCATTTTTAGCTCCTTAAACATTTAGCATTTCTTTGTGTTGGGAACCACTGCATTCTTCTAGTTTGTGTGTCTGTGTGTGTGTTTTTGTGCATGTATGGTATAGGGGTTTGAACTCTTTCCTAGTTCTTTACAGAATATGTAGTAAGTTATTGTAAACTCTATTGATCCTATTATACTGTAGAATACTAAGGTGTCTTGGGAAAACAACTGATTCAGATGAATTTTAGATCATTGCTCTTGGAAGCTAAAGATTGGTCTCTGGGATGAGAGGGAAAACTCACTCTGGATTAAATTCCCTGTTTTCGTTATTGTTGACATCCCAGGAGCCAGTTTTATATTTCTAATCTTAGCAGAGGGTGTGAACATATATGTACATATATAATGCTCTGCTCAAACAGTTAAGACTTGACATTTGTATGTTCATTCAGTAGTTCAAACATGGACAGTAGTTGCCGTGGCAGGCTATTGTGTCAGACTCTGGGCGTTCCTTATATAGGGACCCCATTGAACATCCTCCCTACAGGTTGACGGTCATGATGTGCCTAGCTTCTGCTCTTCTACTGTGTTTTACATATCACTAATTCATGAGTCATACAGGCTGGTCACAGTACCATGAAATATCAAAGGTGGGTGGGTAGTTTTCATTGTCTAAATGAGAAACATGTATCTGAAGATGGAGTATGCTCTTGGTGGGAATTCACATCGGTTGTCTCTCTGCCTCCTCCTGACATCTCCCATAAAACTGACTAATGACCCTGGAGCATGTGGTATCCGCTTTCCTTGTGGATCTCAGCCTTGTTCCTTCTCCTGTGACCTCAGCAAGTCACAAGGAATGAGCTTAGAGAAGTATGAATCAGTGATGGAATTTTCCATTCTCCTAGGCTTGGATTCTGTGTTGTTGGACTGATTGTAAAGCAGTCATGTTAGTTGTTACCCCTCTTCGCTGTGTCAGATGTTCTCCACAAACCCTTAGAAATGCTTTCGGTTTGCCAAAGGTGGAGGCAGCAAAACAAGAGAGGGTGAAGAGCCGAGGTAATGAGTTTGACCTTGAACTGGGCAGTATCTACCCCTAAGATCCATCCCTTAGTGCCCCACACAGCCCCAGGCCATAAGAGTTCTCTCCTCAGAAACGTCTCCTTGGTCTGCAGTGAGCATCTTCCCAAAGGTTGCTCATTCTACTCTATGAATGAGTGTTCTCAGATCCTGAGATTATCAAGCCCTAGAAAAGTGTTTCTGCTCCTAGAAAGAGTTCCCCTACTTGGGAAAGAACTGTGGAGGAGCTGGACTGAGGAACCCAAACAGAGACTCCAAACCAACCATCACTGGTATCCCTTTGAGGAAACTAGTTATATCGGTTCTTGTTATATAATAAAATGACCACACTACTGAACTGTCTCACTAGATCATGGAAGGAGTACTGAAAATGCTGTATGAACTCCATTATTCCTGACTTCTGTATATAATATCTAGAAATCAGTAATACACATACCATTAATAAACATGTACTTCCAGACTCAAGTTAGCCTGTCAGGGAATGACATTCTCATGGAGCTGTCTTATAGCCTTTGTTTCTTTCTTCAACCCCTTCCTCCAGAACATGTTGAAGCACTTCTCTTCAAACATTTTCTTCATATCTATGGGATTCTGTTAGAATCTCTCTCAGAGGCTCACACAAGGGCTCCTGCCCCTCAACAGTCTTTATTTTATCATAAGATGAATGGAGGCCTAGACTCTTTTGATCCTCCTCACTGTACGGATTGTATACACTGATAGTGTGGTGGAAAAGGAAGGAACCTATGGGCAGACCAAAGAATGTCCTGGGGATGAGGATAAAAGGACTCTAGGAGAGAGAGGCTTGTGGTGCAAAGTGCATGGGAGCAGTAGAGAGCACAAGAGGTTTAAATTGTGTCCATCAAAAACAAAACATTGTTTAGGCTGGAGCTGTGTAGCTCGGTGACAGACGCACACATAGTATATGTGAGGCCTTGAGTTCCATCCTTAACACCAAAACAAAAAGATCACAAAGTACCAACAATGGGGGAAAATTTTAAATGTTGAATTTAAAACTGGAGTCTTTTCATCCTATTGGTTTGTACTCGCCTTGATTCACAGTTTGATGCATTGTTGTCTGAGAATTAAAGTAAAATATAAATGTTTACTCATAAAGAGTACAGTTCAGACAAACGTTCCCACCTCCTGCTTAGTTTTCTCAGTGCCAAAAAATGTTCTCATGTGATTATTCAGGAGGACTAAAGCCTGTCCTTGGGTTAAGTGATTCCCTTTGGTCCCCCTTGCTTAAAAAAGAAACTACAGAAAGGAATTGGGATCACATAATGAAACCCACTAAAAGGTCACAATTCTGTTGAAGTTGGTGTTTTATTAGCAGTGGGGGCGGGGGTGACTGGTACAGGAATATTTATTTCATTTTATAGCATAGCATATCTAAATTTATTATAGAAGTTTTTTTGAAATACTCACAGTAGCATATATTAGTATTCTAAAAATATTGGGAGAATCGGGCTGGGGATTTAGCTCAGTGGTTCTGGCACCTGCCTTGCAAGTATAAAATCCCTAGTTTGTTCCCAGATAACCACATACAACAATGATGGGTGTGGTGACTCACACCTACCAGCAATCAGAACCACGTAGCACAGTGCTGGGAGTAGTGACTCACTCATGTCTGTAATCCCAGCACTCGGGAGGCAGAGGCAAGCGAGGATTGCTGAGTTTGAGGCTGAGCTCAGGGCCAGCCTGAACTACCAAGTGAGACCCTGTCTCAAAAAACTAAAAAAAAGGGGAAAAAATTGGAAGAATCATGCCCAACATGTAAATGTAAATTTACTCGTCTAACCCTAATAGACCCATGTCACACAGGGTTCAGTTCTACTGCAGTTTAGAACTGCAGACCAAACAACCATGAGAAAGGAAATCCATTCTTTTCCTGTTGCTGCTGAGGGAAGTGGAAGGCTCCTCCTGATGCTCACATCTCCCCTCAGCAGGTGTTCTGATTCCCGTTTCTTTCTCTCATGTCTCAGTCTCTCCAAAGCGTCACTCCCCACCCCAGAGCAGCGCTCTGCTGTCTCCACTCCACACAGCTTTGCTTCCCTGCCGCTAACCTTCCCGCTAATCTCTCTGTGTTGCGGACATTGGCCTTTTCCAGCAAAGGACTCTTTATGGTCTCTTTGTTCTGTCCAGTGTGTGATTCCAGCAGCAAGAGAAGATGCCACGTAGTTAGGATTAGGGTGATGGAGAAGGGAAAACTGGACCAACCATGAAACTGCACTCCTTAGTGGGAAGAGGGAGAGGGATGTCTCTAAACATTTACAGGTTAATAATTTGTATTTTATCCCATAGAGACATAAAAGTAGAAATGTTTTGTTCTTTTTATACATTGATTATAGGTTAATCTGTCATTTTGTTCTCACATCACTGGCTATGTGGAGGATAACTGGATTGTACCTATAAACTGATATTTATTATTTCTATGATAAATATATACCATGAGTGTGCTAACAGAGATATGATATTTTAACCCAAAATTGTACATTTTATCATAAATGTAATTATTTTAAGAATAAGCTTTTGGAGTCCATGCAGAATTTTAAATACGTCTCCTATTCTCTGACCACACATTGTATGGAAAATAAGCAAATAACCAAGATAAATATTCCTCCCGCTGTTACAGTCTTTGCATGTGATCCCAGTCACTCGTGTGACAAACACTGGTTGGCCTCCCATGGTATCACTTGAGGAAACTCAATATTTTTATGCAGAACAAGCGGAACCTTCAAAATGGATGTGGTGAAAACCAAGCAGTGGCTTTTACTGCATAATCTTTTTAGTTAAGTGTTAATCACAAACAGATTGTATCTTATTATGCCAGCAGATAGGACAGAATCATTGCTGTTTTCTTAAACCAGTTCAAACATTAATTACTGTGTGTACCTTTTTCATTGGTGGTGTATTGTACAAAGCACTTGTGGCTCCACTGAGACAATCAAATTACGCTGTTCAATTAGTAGCATTTGTTTCATGGGGGTGAATATCAGGTACCTTGTGTATAATGGGATCTAAGGTAGATGTTGGGAGGAAAAGAAGATCCTGGATGGAGAAGTAAAAATCTCAACCTCGAGGATCTTAAGAATCTATGAAGCAGATAAATCAGTCTACTATAAATACTTATACTATGGGGTGGAAATTCAGTACTCTCAATGAAGTTCTGAAGTGTTCAGAAATCCCTAAAGAGAGAAATATGACTTAGAAATGGGAGGATCAAAGAAGGTTTGTGGGCAAGGGGCAGTTATTTTTGGTATTGATGAATGAGTCATCATACTTGGGTGTACAGAAAGTAAAAAGATGAGCACTTCAGAAGGGGAGCATGTTTAGGTCTGGGATGGTGTTACTTGGTTGTGTATGAAGACAGAGGAGTGACAGAACCTATGGCTGAAAGGTGGTTTGAATCTCCTTGACCCGGGGTTAGCAACCTTGTAGATATTCAGGAAGAGATGGGAAGTCTGAGAGTGATCAGCAGACAGACGGCATGGGATTCCTGGAGTGGGCCAGGGAAAAAGGCTGAAAAGCAGCAGGCGTGGGAAGATGCTGAGCCGTGTCCTGGGAATTGTAAGAAGCCTGTTGTGGCCAGAGTGAGTGAAAACACGAAGGAGTGGAAACAAGGCAAGAAAGGAAGGTTGTAGACAAATTCTGAAGCGAAATACATGCCAAGCTGAGGAGTTTGGTTTTTATCCTTTATAGACAAGAACCAACAGGTAACCTGAGTCAGGTAATTGGGAAAGGGGGAACAGGGCAAGCAGGGCTCACCACATTCCCTATAAATGGTCCAGACTGGAAACATTTTCAACTTTGTGGACCATGTATAATCTCTGTTAAAATTATTCGTATTTTTTCCTTGTTGCTTTCCCTTCCCTACTTTCCTCTTTTCCTTTCTCATCTTTCTTTATTTTTTTTAACAATCTTTTAGAAATGTAAAATTCCCATTCTTCCTCCTTTGGCCATGCAGAATCAGGCCCCAGAAGACTTGTGGCTTTCTGGCCATATTTACCATCCCCAGGACCAGCGTAGAAAAAGAGAAGGATCAAATAGAAGTAAAATAAGAGTTTTATGTTAAGCAGAAGTCAGGGCCAGGACGGTGGTGGTGGAGATGGTGATGATGAGATGGGGGAGGTTATCTGCAGCAGCATTCACTCCTCTCCACGTTTGTTTGGATGCAATAAGTTGGGAAGAAAAGGCAGTCAGGCGTGATCCTGGGCCTGTGGCTCAGGAGACTCAGTAATGGTGTGGGTGTCATTTAACACCAGGGCTACTGAAGGGTTTCAAGAGAAGAGGATCTGCTTTGAGACTGGTGGAATCTGATGTATCAGGGGCTCTGTGAGTCCAGTATCCAGTTTTTTCCTAGCCTGAGTATGTGCACCAGAAAGAACCTGTAAGAGAACAAGCTTGTAAGTGTGAAATGTCCCAAGTATCTATAGGACCAGAGAGAGCTGGTCCTTAAAACATTAGACTGGCAGCAGAATTGGACACGAATGGGAGAAAATGAAAGTAGAGTATTCAGTCTCCAGTAGAAGGAAGTTGTTCTTGCAACCTAGAAGAAATCTAGGAAAAGAGAGTCTCTTACTGGGTAGTGGCAGTGGGGCAGAAAGAAGACAGCAGATGAGAAAGATAGTGTGTGACAGAATCTTGTGACTTGGAATTGTGTAGAGAAAAAAAAAGCTGTGAAGGTGTGACATCATCTTAGTTTCCACTGTCACAGAAGGCTGCTGCTTCTGTCTATTGTTGGAGGTTGAACCCGGAACTTTCATACTGAATTACAGGTCCCACCACCTTTTTAAAACAGGCTAAGTTGTCCATGTACTGCTATAACTTGCAGTCCTCCTGCCTCAGCATCTAATTGCAGGTTTACAAGTATACCCCACCCGGTCTGCCTTTCAGTCTTGTTCTTTTCCTACTTACTTAAAAAAAAAAACAAAAAAAACCCCCCAAAAAACTCAAAGTTACTGGAGTACCCCCAGAGCATGAATACTTTCATTCTTTTCACTTTTGCAAATACCCTGTTGTATAGCACAGTAGAGGATAGTTATGCCTCATCTGCAAAACCCTTGCCATACCCTCCATTAATATATAAGGAGACAAGTAGGATAACATTTGATGAAAGAGTTGGAAAAAAAACATTTCAGATTTTGGAACCGAGACACAACTATGTCTATAAGCCTAAGAAGCCCTCAATCAAGGTAAATTTGCATGTTGCCAACTTTCATGTAATTCCTTGCACCTAGATTTGAAGTCTGTCATGGCCTTATTTTATCAGGTCTTCCTTAAAAGTACAAGTGCCATTGAGATATAGTGACTGTGTCATCTGTCTTCCCAGAGCACTGCGCTGCTATAAAATACATATATAACCGTCTTTGTCCACAACATGCATCTCACTCTAACACTCAGGATCTGGTGGTTAGAATAGAAAGGGCACAAAATCTTTTTTTTTGTCTGTTTGGCAATTAACCATTCACTGGCTTTTTTTGTTGTAACATGCACTTCCTTTCTCTTGTTTTCATTCAAGCTGTGTACGCCATGGAAATTAATGTGGAGAAAGACAAACAAACAGGAGAGACCAAGATTCTCTCTGCATCTACCATTGGCCCAGAGGGGGTCCATCAGAGAGGAGTCAAAGTCTATGATGATGGTACCAAAGTAGTGTATGAGGTACACTCGGGAGGCACCATAGTAGAAAACGGAGTGCACAAATTGAGTGCAAAGGATGTGGAAGAGCTCATTCAGAAGGCTGGACAATCAAGCTTAAGAAGAGGGCACATGTCAGAAAGGACTGTGGTTGCCGATGGAAGCCTGGGCCACCCTAAGGAACACATGCTCTGCAAAGAAGCCAAGTTAGAAATGGTGCATAAGTCTAGGAAAGATCATGTTTCCGGGAACCCAGGGCAGCAGACCCAAGCCCCCAACACAGAAGAGCCAGAGGCAAACTCAGATCAGCCAGTCACCATGATTTTTATGGGCTACCAAAATATCGAGGATGAAGAGGAGACTAAAAAGGTGCTAGGGTATGATGAAACCATCAAGGCTGAATTGGTCCTCATTGATGAAGATGACGAGAAGTCATTAAGAGAGAAGACGGTAACGGATGTGTCCACCATTGATGGGAACGCGGCTGAGCTTGTGTCTGGGAGGCCAGTCTCGGATACCACAGAACCCTCATCCCCAGAAGGGAAGGAAGAGAGCCTGGCCACGGAGCCAGCCCCAGGTACCCAAAAGAAAAAGCGCTGTCAATGCTGTGTTGTCATGTGACCACTTCTTTCCTCCCTTTCCTTCTGGGCACCCTCTCTACTCTCCAGCACTTCTGTAGACCTCACTCTACCACTAACTGCAATATTGTGAACTGGAAGCAAACACCTGCCTTGCCTTGCAGTTGGATTGCTTTGGTCTCTTATTTTTTTTTCTCCTTTTCCTCACCTGAGAAACAACGTGCATGTGTGTGCTTCATTTTTTTTCAAGAACTTACTCTTCCTCTAAACTTTTCCTTGTGTCTGCAAGAGTGAATCGTTGATTGGAATGGACTCTTCATATCAACCAGTTCTCTAGTAGCCTTAATTTACTTGACTGGAAATGAACTATTGGCACGGTGGGGTTCATTTTGTAGTGTGCTTTGGTAATGCACACATACACACAAAGACACACACACAACCACACACACACACACACACACACACACACACACACACACACACTGCCATATCCCTTCTCATTTGCCTCCCTTGCTGTGGATCTGTGTTTTTATATCTGTGTGGCAAAATGCTGTGGGCTCTAGCCAGTTGCTAGTGTAGCCAAAAGTGGACCTTACTTAATCTGTCCATTCTAGGGTGATGCTTTTTGCTGCCTTACATAAGCTTCCAGATTACAGTATTGTGTATCTACGGCTTTCCTTCTGTTAAAACTGAAATGAAATTGGTGTGAAAGAAAATAATCCAGTGCTTATCACAGCTGAAGTGTAGGGACCCAGCATATCACTGGCTCTTCAGCATCTGTCTCTCTCTTTCTATGGCTTAATTGATGAACCCTTTCTACAAGAAGCACCATTTTTGGATTTTTTTAAGGACATGAGAAAACTATCATAAGCGTCAGTAGTGATCTCCAATCTTAGAGAGGTTGAGCCATGAGCCCTGCTTCTATGCTCTCAAAAAAAATGTAAATTTTTATATTGTTTTCTTTTTCACAGATATTTTCTGATCATGTTAATCTATTTTCAATGGGGCTGTCATTTGGAAAAGTATCTCCACAGTGACCATATTTCTAAAACAGTCTCTCTGACCTACAGTGGTTGCTGCGATGCTCCCACTGTATCTAGGATGGTGCTGTATGTATTAACTGTCCATTCACGTGCCCAGTCGATTCTAGAGTCTGCATTTGTACTCTTTTATTTCTCTTCCCATGAGAAAGTGTGTTTTATTTATCTGCCCTTCAGAAAAACTTGAAAATGTAAATGTTGAAACATGAACAAAGATTTTTGTCTTCTGAGTGTCAAGCACTTAATATAAATTGAGCGGCACATGACTGAGCTTCTTACAACTTTGTTTCTGCTGGAGATTCTAGAACATCGAGGAATATTTTTTTTACCTTGAACACAATGAACAGTCCTTGAAATACATGCTTAGCACTGCCCCAAAGTGAGTAACCACATGTACCGTAAAACCAAAAGGAAGGAATTTAGAAGAGAAATAGTATCATAATGAAATAAAGGTGCAATATGTTAACTGATTTCAATAAAAGATACCTTCACATTATGGGCCTAAATGCTGAGAGCATTGTTGCCTATTGTTCACAGCGTTATCTACAAATCCAGAGAGAATAGTTTCAGAAAACCTAGTAACACACTACTACACCTAAACTTATACAGAAAATAGCTCAGAAAAAACAAATTAGGATTTTATCATCAACTACATTACAGAAACAACTAAACTGTCCTAAGCATCTTGCTCAGTGATAAATTTATTGTTATTATTATTATTATTATTATTATTATTAGTATTAGTATTAATCTCTTGGCTGGAAATTAGAATTCTTCCAAGGAAAGAAGAAAAATGCCATTTTTATTTCCCCAAGTTATCTTTTCTGAAATAATTGCATTTGTAATGAGCACAAAAGGAGTCATTTTATCTCTGATAAAGAAAACAAAACAATAGGTTAGAGCAGGGAAAAATAAAGGCACTAAATTCTGCTTCCCAGAATGATTCCCTCCCAGCTTCAGCTTGGAAACTGAGGGGCTCAGCTCTAATTCTTAGGTTCCCCAAAGTAGCTGCAGTGGGACAAAGCTGCCCTTTTATCTAAACATCTTATTTCAACACCTGCAAATTTTATATCTCTGAGCTTCATTTTCTTCATCAAATGACCAGTGAAGAATCATTTAAATGGGGCATAAAATGACATGCAGATAAATTTATTTATGTAGAAAGAGAAAATAATTTCAGTGTTTTTGGACAATCTGTTATTATTGTAAGAATTTATTGAGGAAAGAAGCAATCTAAAATTGAGTATATTTTACCATTTTTTCCTCACTCGAGGATTAAAGTTGTTTGGTATGAGCTTGTGAAGCGCAGCGAGTGAGTGGCCTGGCGGGTTGGAACTTCTGCACTTGCCGTTTTAATGAGTAGAATCCTCTTTTGGGGCCAGACCATCCCCTGCAACGCCCTCCCCTCCGTCAGGAACGGGTTACCTGTGAAAACAGCTCTCTGCACCTCTCACTGCCGCACTACTCATGAGATCCGACGGACCATGGATAGCTCACCTCACTCATCAGTAGTTATTATGGGGAACCATGCCTGGAAAATAATATGAAATAGAATTCCCTTTAAACTCTTGGTACTAAAACATATCATCTAATGGTTTTTGAAGTAACTCGTTCAAATTATTTATGGCCACAGTAATGGAAGATGTGTTTGAATATGGCATATAAATATGCATATATTCTGTAATTTTCCTATCTTGATGGAGGATCCAGGGTCAGTACTTTCATGACATGAAACCTGTGATCCCACCTACAGCTGCCAGTTTCACCCTTGATGATGAAAATGTACAGACAGTGATGATCATGCCTATTCTGCCTTTCCTGAAGCTGCTGACATTTGCTTTCTAAAAATCATGTTGTGTGTGGTACCACATCCTTTGAGATTGCAGAGTCTTTGGTTTTTTAACCAAACTAATTAAAAAATCAGTATAAAAGATACAAAACCATCATCCTCTCTGAGCTCATATTTAGATGGGCTTTCCTTTAAAATGTTAGTAGTTAATTTTGTTTGAAATTGAAAGAGAGCCAGGCATGGTGGTGCACCCCAGCAGTCCCAACACTTGGGAGGCTGAGGCAGGAGGGTTGCCAGGAATTAAGGCCAGCTTGGCTACAAAGTAGGTTCACGGACAGCCTGAACTACATAATAAGATCTTGTCTCAAAAAAACAAAAAATAAATAAATCAATTATATAAATAGAATTTAAAAAGAGGCAAGGGGATATATCACACTTTTATATACATTTCCCACATTATTTAATAGTTAATAGACATCTTAATAGTTAAAATGCCAACTTTAGCTCTATGTATGCTGGAAATCTTGATAACTTAGGTACCCTTGACTTTGTTGTTCTATATCTTTTTCTTTTATACTTCAGAAAGGCAAGGCTTTGGATAATTTTTCCTTGTACTATTCTTACCCATAATGATATTATTTCCTTTCCATAACCAAAAGTGATTGCCTCTGAAAGTGATTTCCCGATGTCTGGTAATGCCACCTAGCACTGGAGATAGTGAGGACAAGGTGTAGGGAATTTCCTCTGGACAAACTCAAAAGATGCTGTCCTTAAGACTGTGGTGCAATTTTAAAATTATTCAAAGACTTTCAGGAAACTCAGATCCTACTGTTAATTCTGTGTGACTACTTTCTGAAATGTTAATACACATGAATTTGCTTCAGATTCCTACCTTTTCCAGTTTACTATGTGGTGATAAGTGCATTTTCCCTACATGCAAGTAAAATATTTTATTTTGGCCAGAGTCAAGTGTTTATTAGAAAGGGAAAACTGATACCTATAAACAAGAGTTTCCTTGAGATACAATATCATCTCTGAGACAAAACACTGGAGCTAACTGGACAAACGACTTGTTTCTCTTCACTTCCTATAGAATTTTACTTCAAGGGACCACAGAACACTCTTGGAAATTACTGTTTACTGTATTTAATGACAATGAGCCAATAGGTATCAAAAAAGAGGGAAGGGAATCAAACTGCTATACCAGCTCCTTTTTTAAAAAGCATTGATCCAGTCCATTTAAAACAAAACAAACCCAGGCAGAACATGTCCTGAGGATTTTGTTGTTTTTGTTCTTACTTAAAATCTACAAGTTCAGTCATCTTGTTCATCACTGGACTCGCTGGAGAGTTTCACTCACTGAAGGGCCCATTCCCTGTAGACATATTGCCATCTCCTGCAGTGTTAGTTTACAACACAAACCATTCCAAGATGAGCAGTCACATGTATTTTTGCAGCATGCATTTGTAATTGAAACTACAAATTCTCAGCATTTAAGACAGAGGTTTCCAAAACTTTGCAAATATACAACTTTTTGAGGCTTCTCATTTTTTGAGAAGGTCTCCTGAGCTCCATTGTTGGAGGCCGGAACCAGAAAATATCCATTGTCCTGCTTGGTTAGTGAAACTCAATAGAAACTTGGAGTTACTAGTATATATCATAAAGTAGCTCCAAGAAATGAGGAAGATGAGAACTTTGATTTCTGCTACCAGTTCGCCTTCAATGCATAGCCTTTTTCTGACCTACCAGGAAAACTTTCCTGCGTTTTCAAAGTAAAAAGAAAAGTTGTTTGTATCTCCATAACATCGGCAAATTTCTTAACACAATTTTCATTTTATCAACAACAGCAACAACAAACCAAATGTTGTTTGAATGTAGAAAAGTATATAATAAGGATTATATTCTGAGAATTTCAAAGGGAAATTTCAGCGGGAATCCTTAGACCAGCTCCCCCAATGTATATAAGTGCAAAGGCCTCTGCTCCCCTCCCCATTCCAGTCTCACATCAGGAGGTCAGAGCTGTTGCACAGAAAGGTTGCTGTCAGTGGCAAAATATCCTTTGTAAGTTTGGGGACCACAAACTTTCTGCATCAAAGATCTGGACAGCCTTAATTTTTGTAAAAATAATAATAATAATTTTTCCAGTGTGTTGTCTTTTACTACGCAGAAAAACAAAATGTTTCCTGAAATCAATGACCTTTTTATATTTCGTGACTATTTTCTAAGTTTCTACAGGTTGAGGTGTGAATAGTCATCTTCTCCCTATCTTAATTCTTAGTGGTCACTAATGGGCATGTTTTTTTTTTTTTTTTTTTTTTTTTTTTTTTTTTTTTTTTTTTTTTTTTTTTTTTTGCTAGTCACTGCATTTTTATCAAAAAATGTTTTCATAAATCATACAATTCTTCCTAGACTTCAGGCAATCCTGATGTAAAAGAACAGAATTACAGAAAGAAAAGAAATACAGGGTGGCTTTCTTTTTATTTTACTATGGTTAATGTACTGTATAGCATATATGTTTACAGAATGTATTCTGCCTTGTGATGTCAACAAATGAATGACAAAAGAGTTCTGATGTGCCATTTGATAGTTTGCCTTAGTATCACTGTTTATGTTCTTTCCTGTCCTGTTTTTAAAAATGCAGGTTGTATTCTGAAGCTGTATAAACACAACATTCTCCCCTAACTCCGACACAGCCTTCTATAGAGCTGTGCATTTCACCCCTAGAGCCTCAGGCAGAACCTTGCAAGTGCAGCCCAGAGGGGCTAAAGTGGGCATAGCTTGGGTCTTACCTCTGCCCTTTTACCAACAAAACATGTTCCCATCTTCCCATCTGAGCCTACAGAACCCCACTCTGACATTCTGGGGCAGATCACGTGGAGCGCGTGACCTCCTGTAGTTGTTCCCTCACAGTCCTTCCCACTGTGGGAGAGGTGAATTCGGGGACCCCTGCTCTGGGTCTGGGAGCACAGTGGTAAGCACAGTTGGCTTGGGTTAAAAAAGCAAGAGTGATGGACTTGAATGACGCCATCGCTGAGGGTTATGTCTATTCATTGTAGTCTAGATGAGTAGCATGATATGGTTGGAAGTAAGGAGTGGGTATAGAAATGGAATATTTTACATTTGTGTATTTTTTTAAGGAATAATATTTTTATAATGAAATCTTTATGCATTGTGGAGCTTGAGTTTGAAAACACGTTTGATTGACTGAGTTATTCTCCATTCTATTAAGGTTACTTTCTGGTGAGGTCTGTAGCACTAACTCAGATCTTGGCAGCATGAACGAAGGTTCTGTGGCCTGACCTTCCACTGCTGTTTTATTAAATCCAATGTTTCTAAAGAGATATAGGCTGTAAGGTTGAGTTTTCTGTCCCTGCCATTGGATATGTGGTCTTATATGACTTGATCACACTTGGGGCTACAGCTTTAATAATGGATGATGATCTTTTGGAAGGAGATGGTCTTTTATTTATAAGCCAGGCCTAGCAATTATCAAAGTCCAACTCCTTCACATACTTAAGGACTGACTGCTACATTAATGGTTAAGGAACCCTCAATTATGGTACACTGGAGTTATACATATGAATTGATGAGTCAAGAGCAGTTGACTATCCACAGCCCATATCTAAAGGTATAAACCAGTAGTATAAAGTTTACTGAGCTTTTAATTGGTCTTCTAAATATTACTTGGGCTACACCATACTTTCAGACTTAAGAACAGACCAGAAAGAATTGCCTTTGTATGTCCATAAGTGATATTGTAAATTCTAGAGTTCTTGAAGTTTTCCCCAATCTTCTGCCAAATTTCTGAATTCTCTTCCTGATCACACTCAGTTTTATGAAGATTTAACAATAGCTATTCCTACACACAGTGGGTCAAACTTCAAGTCTTTCCATCGTTCCCATTGGGCTATCTTCCCAAGAAGTGACCCTTCCTACCCTCCAAGTCCAAGATCCTTTCTCTAGCAAAAGAATCATAAACACTCTTTCCACTTCAAGAAAAAGAATGAATGTGGTTCCTATGCAAATAATTGTCATCCCCTTATCACCAGGATCCCCCTAACAAGCCCATCCAAACTCCTCTGTGAACATTGCTATCTATCATGGAGACAATTGTAAAAATCAAAAAATTACAGTAAGTGCTTGATTTACAAACAAGTTCAATTCATAAGTTGAATTCGTTCCTAAGTCTGACAAAGCGATTCTTCTATACCTTTGACACAAACATGTACAGTGTAAAGCATTAAAAGCAACAAATCTGAAGTCCACTCATATCTGTGAAAGTTTGCATCTTGAATATTCATATGCAGAGGACTTATTGAATGCAATTGTTTAAAGGTGCTGAGAGAGACAGTTTATTCTTATTGCTAAGGGAATCTTTCAACTCCCAGGTTCAGTAGGCATGGAGATATCCAGATGCATGATTTTGCAATGACGACTCTTTATACATCAAGAGGTCACCAGGCACTGCCTGATCTGAGCTATTCTGCGTGTAGCTCCAACTTATAATTCTGTGATACCCTCTTCTAGCAAGTAGGAAGAGTTCTGTCCTTTACAGGGTTCTGGGACATTCTTTCCTCCTCTTACACTCCTCACTTAGGAGTTGAAATCTTATAGGAGTTCCAGAAAATGTTGTGTCTGATGCAGCTCTTCAGTGAATGTAGGTTGTTGATGAAATGTTCAGCTTTAGCGGCTCACTCCGGGCGAGTGACATCTCTGTAAATAGACCATTTGTGGTTGGTTGGTGGGGGCGGGGGGTGGGAGCCTGTTGTGCTTACTCTGAGTTAGACTTGCTGGGCTAGCTGCTGTACTTTGTAACCTGAAGTGTACTTTGACTGTTCTGTTTCCTTCAGATGAAAAACAAAACAAAACAAAACAAAAAACCGACTTCAGAAAACACACTGCCAGCAACAACTGATGCTGTACTTGTAGCTTCTCTCTGTTCCTCTGTACAGTATTAATAGACAATAAACTGCCTTTTCACTGCATCTACCTCTCTGTGTCTGTGCTCTAGTTCTTTCCCTTCTCACTTGTTACCGATGGGCTTTGGGCTCGGCTGGGTGGGGCGCACCTCAACACTCAGAACCGGAGCTCCCCTCAGGGGCCTGCCTCAGTGGAAGCTCAGGCTTGCCTCCGGACTCCTGGGCAGAGCCCAGTAATCCGCATGATTAAGCGTGTGTCAAGTGATTCTGATACATGTGACATCTGGCCTGTGGGTTTGGGTGACCCCTGGATGAGAACCCTTGCAACTTGCCTATTGGACGCTAATCTAAATTCCCAATATTTCTCTCTGAATCTGCACATCGCTCTCCACACCTGTCACACTTTCCTTTTTCTTTGCGAGTCCCAGCAGCAGCCTAAGCTGTGATCCCATGAATCTAGCTTGGGCTGCCCCTTAGCTTACAGAATGGGATTTGTCCTCTGCAGTCTTCTAGCCAGGTGCACCCAGAGACACGTGGGGACTTTGCTTGTCTTGTTCATCAGTGTCTTCTCTTTACCAGGAACAAAGTCAACAATTTGCCCTGACAGTAAATATTTTTGGCTTTGTGGGCCAAGTGATATTTGTCACAGCTACTTAGGTCTGTGGAGAAGCAGGCCTATACAACACACAAGTTAAAAAATAAAGTGACTACATTCTTATAAACTTTATTTATAAAGCAGATGGTAGGTCGAACTTGACCTGTGATGTTTGTTGTTTGCCAGCACTTGGCAAAAGACAGGGCCTGGCACATAGTAGATATTTAGTAAGAAGTATAAAAGTCATGGCATGAAAGAATGAACCAAGAACAGATGTGATACAGCTGCAGAACTCTCACAGAAAACTGTGTTCTTGAAGGACATAGAGTAAAGGAAATCAGTTGGGAAGATAATAACATCACTGGGGCTTAATGGTGGATTGTTTTTATGTCCTTGAGCAGGGAAGGTAACTTGAATGATGAAAACACAACTTAGAGACTGTTCAAACTGCTAACTTGAATTTTACAAATTTCATCCAGTAAAAGTGAAGGAATGAAGGGCTGGAAATATCCTAACGGGGTTATTCTGAATCCTCAAGCATTTGGCCAGAGAGTTTGGGGAGCTTGTGTTTTGTCTGATCCACTCTGTCCTGTCGGTAGGACTGGGCTTTCTTTATGTGAGTCTCATTAGTCAAAAGACCTTGGATGTGTGAATTTATGAAGTACAACCGTGATAGCACATTATGCAATGCACAGCTCTCGGGTGAGCCAACAGGGACAAATCTAGGAGACTATGAAGCTAGATACTTGCCTCCATCTCTACCACTGTGTGGTTATGTTTATGTAAAGCACTGGGTAAGCTGGAGAATTAATGTTATACTTGGGATAAGAAAGTATCTGTGATTCTCCCAGAGTTCACAACCTTCCTAAACATAAAGATAATAGCTTTGAGGTGTGGTTCAGAGCTAATATGGAAAGGAGAGCATTTTGCCCTCCTTCAGGTTTATGACTGCTTTTGTAGTACCTTGAAACTATATGGAATTGCTTTTATAAACCAATGATGTTGAATACTTGCAGTTCATGTAATTCAACCTAATATTATTCCGGGAATCATTTCTAATCACACAGGGCAAACACGTATCATGTGAACGCTGATTATAGCAGGAGGAATTTAAATGAGAAAATTAGAACTGTGCCACAGAATGTAGCTTGCTTCTACCAAGGGAGACCTGGACATCTCCCTGGGGAGGACAGGACTTCCTTTAATCCACTGACCTAGGTGGCTGACGTTGCTATTATTCTGCTTTTTTACCCAAGAAAAGAAAAATGAGGTCAGGAAATAGTAAGAACCATGCTCAATATAGCAAGGATGAAAACTGGTACAGGAGTCCAGGGGAAAAGTTTTTATGCTCAGTTGTCTTCTTTCTACACAGAAGGTCCTATATTGGGAGCTTGGTGTGAGCATGACCCTGAGATTAGATACAGGAAGCTTTGGGAGATGGAACCATTAGTCCAAGGAAAGACAAAATGGCACCAGTTCATGTTCTTCACCTTTATCTGCCTAAGCAAATGTTTGCTGAGAGCATCACTCCTGGGCAGGATCTCTGTGATGTTTCCCCACCAAAAGAGAAACAGAGAGGGATGTCACCTGCTTTCTTATCTGTTCTTTAAAGAGTCCCGTTGCTCTGCTTGGCAGGTTTTCCTTCTCTTGTCCTATAAAGGAGTAACAGAATTGCCCAGACTCTGTAAAGTCTTGGAGTGGCATGTCATTCTCTGACAAGCACAGGAGGGAGGAGTTGATGATGATGACAATGTTGTTATTGTTATTATTTGACCCATATCGGATCCTCTAAGAGGAACCATGTGCCAGTGTTGCACAGGTGCCTGTTAGTCTAGGCTGTGCCATCCTTCTGCAGCAACAGATAGACCTCACTGGCTCCCCAACAGTTTCCCTGAAGTCCTAGTTCATCCTACTTTTTTTCAAACGAAGTTAAATCCTTCATGCTGTTGTTAACACAGAAGAGCAAAGATTTGTTATTTAGAGATCTATGGGGCTGGGGATTTAGTTCAGTGGTTCCAGCACCTGTCTTACAAGTGCAAGGGCCCGGGTTCAATCCCTGGTAACTTCATACAATAGGTACGGGACCTGGAGACTCACACCCACCAGCAGTCAGTGCCACCTACCACAGTGCTGGGTGTGGTGTCTCACACCTGTAATCCCAGCACTTGGGAGGCAAAGGCAGGAGGATTGCTGTGAGTATGAGGCTGAGCTCAGGGCCAGCCTGAACTACAAAGTGACACCTTGTCTCAAAAAAAAAAAAAAAAAAAAAAAAAAATATATATATATATATATAAATAAAATAAATCCACGGTATATAAATCTCTAAGAGAGCTTCTAGGGAAAAATTCACAAAACAGTTATGCACAGGCTGAATCCACCTATAGTTGTGTTCATCGACCTGCAAATATTTAAAAGTCACTTTGAATTAATTGTTGATAATAATAAAGAGAATACTTTAAACAATTTAAGAATTATTAATAATAATTAATTAATTTAATAATTAAGAGGATACTTTATTTCAAATGTATGGGTTTCCTATTTCTCTTTATAATTTAAAATCTCTAGCATGCAGCGGTAGGCTTGTTTTCCTCTCTGACGGTGCCTGGAGCCGCTGGTGTCTGGCACTTTGGGATGAATTATACTCTGTTATCAGGCTCCTGGTGGGCTCCCTGTGTTTCTGTCACCTGGTCACCTGCCTGGCCTTGTTGGTATTTGAGTGTGTGCCCCTTTGTCTACCAGAACCCACTCATGTTGTGGCTAGGCTGAATGACTTAGATGAGGGTTACTCGGAGCAAGATGATAGTAGAACAACAGCGGGAAGTAAAGTCCCTTGAACTCTAGAAGGGAGCCTAACACTGTCTGGCTTCAACTCCACTGGCAGCAGTCTTAACTTTAAACAGGCCAGCAGCAGAAAGGGCATATCAAAGCCAGATGTCTTTGCCTCAAAACTCACATGACTTGTTACAATGATATGTTAGCTAGCATAAAGCTGGCAAGCTCACAAGCAACTCAGGTGAAAAGAATTCATTTCCTATAATAGTTTATATGCTACGGGTTATTCTTCTCCATATTTCTTAGGTTAAATGAACAATATAAAGTTTTAAGGAACTTTGTGGTATCATGTGTTCATGATAAAAACTTCACTTCTGGAATAATAGACAAGAACTTTGTCATCAATAGCTGAGTAGTTGTGGGGACTGCTTTTCCTTCTTAGTAAAAAGAAGAAGCAAAACTCTTCCTTTTAAATCTAAATGTGAACTTTTACTCCACTTAGTTTGTACACTTTCACTATGTCCCTGAGGGCTTATGTTCATAAACCAGTAGTATTTTTTAATGTTCATTTCCTTGTCTTCTTAAAACTATAATCAACACCTAAATTTGACAGTTCATGGAACAGGAAATTCAAATAATTCACACAGGGATATTTCCATGTTAAACATCATCAGCAAAACCAATGTGATCTAATATCTGTTCACTCATTTTCATTTTAGCCAGGGTGGGGATTTAGCTCAGTGGCTCAAGAGCCTGCGTAGCAAGGACAAGGTCCTGAGTTTGACCCCTGGTATGGGGGGTGGTGTGTGTGTTCATTTTAACCTAAGACTAGTCAAATTTAAGGTGATAATTTTATTTGCCAACCATTTTTTAAGTCAATATTGAAAACAAGAGGCACAGACTGATTCTGTCTTAGCTACTTTTCTCTCATTGTCAAGACAAAATACCTGACACCCAAAGTGAAAGGGAGAAAGGTTTGTTTGGCTCATGCTCTCTAGAGGTTTCAGTCCATAATCAGCTGGCTCTGAGTTAGCTGGCATAACAGATTGGCATTGCAGAGAAGAAACAGTTCACAGTGGGCAGAAGGTAGCAAAGTAAGCGAAGGAGGACCACAACTCTTTCTATCCTTTGTAGCTTATCCAGGCTACTTAGGGCAGGCAGCACCCACACCCTTAATCCCAGTTCCCCTTGATTTTTGAATCACACACTTTAAATCCAGCCACCTCTGAAAAAGCCCCACCTATGACTGCATGAGGCTTGGGATACCTCTAGATACAAATCATATCACTGTCAGAGTCCTTGGGTCCTGGCTGCAGAGGACAAGCTGAAGGTGAAATGAATTCTGTATTCCATGTGAATTGTCCATCCCATCAGAATCTGCTGACTCAAATTCCACTTTTAAAATAAGACCTTACAGCTTGGCATGGCGGTGCATGCCTATCCCAGCTGAAACAGAAGGATTGCTGTGAGTTCAAGGTCAGCCTGGACTACCTAGTGAGATGATATCTCAAAACACTACATGAACAAACAAAAATCACTATCTTAAGTAGCTATCACATACCATAAAAGCCTCAAACTAAATCTAAAATTCATTATTAATTTCTAGCCGTGTGTATCTTACTCTGATATTATATTGTTAGCTGAAACAATTCTTTCATATTAAATGAAAGAAATAAGTTAGTGGAGAGCCCAAAATAGCCTTTATCTGTTTACTAAAACCAGATGAAAGAAAATCAAAGTGATAGTAACTTTCTGATATGTAAGTCAGTATTATATCATGCTCATGCCACTGCACGGCCCTAAACCCCAATTCCTCATGTAGAAGAGTGGCGAGAGGAATAGGGTGTGATTGGACTTGCTTAAAGTGAGAGAAAATGCAGAGACAAAGCTGGGATTCAGATGTGGGTCGGGGTGACTTCTGCTTGTACTTACCTGGTGTCTGACTCACTGGCCCTATCATAAGGAGTGAATCAAGTACCTAAGCAGCAAACTGTAACTCTTCAGTAAGATCCTGATCATTGATACAAACAAAAATGACGTCTGTTCAGCTAGACAACTGCTTTCCCAAAGCAGTTTTCACCCATGTACTCTGATCCAATTGGGCTCCTGTTGTGTTGCTTGAGCAAAATAAGTGGCCAGGTGTGAGTTTTCAGAAGAGGGGAGACGATGCTGGGTATAAGCACATGGGGTCCCTGCCGGGCCTTGTGCTGTCCGCACCATAAGACAATCTTATGGTGCCCACTTGGAAGATTTCTTGTAGAATTTAAGGTTTACCTAGTGCAAACTGTTAACTGGTTCACCATTGAGGACATAATGGAAAAAGAATCACTTGAGGACAGTTCCCTTCCCTTCCTTTTCTGTTCCTCTCCTTTTCTCTTTTCTTTTGAATGATCTTGTTTTTCCTCTGAGAGGTATTCTCACCTGTTTTAGTCTGCTTTCTGTTGCTATAACAAAATACTTGAGTCTTGGTAATTGATAAAGGAAAGAAGCTTACAGTGCTCACATTTTGCAGACTGGGAAGGGCTAGGGCACAGCAACAGCTTGGGTGAGGGTGTCACCACATGGCAGATGGTAAAAGGACAAGTAAACCTGTCCAGAAAGATGAAACATGAAGGACAACCTCAAATAATGACAACCCACTCTCTTGGGAACTAACACAGTCCCGATGAGGCAAAGACTTGAGCACTTTGCTGTCACTGTCTGGTTCTTCTTTCTTGCCTGTTGCACATTAGAATCTGGGAAATTTTCTAAAACACAGAATGATACACGTGTCCCACTGCAGAGACTCTGACTTAATTGATATGGGGACATCTTGGGCATTTCTTAAGTGGCTTCTGGTGAACTTTAAATTCTCCTCTGCAGTTAGTACAGAAGAGTCAGGGGCAAGAGGAGCAGGTCTGCACTACAATCTTCATCTTGGCTCTGCAAACTATGGGCAAATGGGTTTTGTTTCAGGAAGGAAGTAAAATCCCTAGTCTGTCATTGGCTGACAGAGAACCTCAGCACAATTTCAATTCTCCAAGCTTGTTTTCTTCTCTGTAAGATGAAAAAAGAACTCTCACATTACAGGGCTTCTGTTAAGAATAATGTAAAGCTTTTTCTTTCTGCTTTCCTTCTGTCCTTTCTTTTCCATTGCAAAAGAAAAGTATTAGGAGTGATCTATTGGAAAAATACTGCAGGAAAAAAAAAACTTGGAATAATCAGGTCAAGAGAAAACTAAGATGAAACTAGAGGACTTGATCTAGCAAACCTTATGACTATTTATTCCTCTCTCCCTCTCTTTCTTAGCAATTCAGCCTATAAAATGTATAACAAAATACTACCAAATGACTTAATATTAAGATCTTGGGGGCTGGAGATTTAGCTTAAGTGGTACTGTGCCTACCTTGGTAGTGCAAGGGCCAGAGTTTGATCCCTAGTACTAAAAAAAAAAAAAAAAAAAAAAACAACAACAACAACAAAAAACATGAGATGATAAGATCAGCACGGTGACTGTGAAGGAGCCCTGGGTTGACCTCTGTGGTGCTCTTCATCGTGTAGCTCAGTCCCTTTTACTCCCTTGAGCCTGATTTTCAGATCTGTCAACTGAGTAGCTTCACTGGAAGACAATTAGGGTTATTCTCTGGGTGACGTTCTGTCTTGGGTGTTATTCTATAAGGAGAAAGGAAAGAGACACACCAAGAAAGACAGACAATGGTGGGGGGGGGAAGATAGTTAAATAAAGAAAAAAATATTTGAAAAAAGAAAAAGACAGACAGACAGACAGACAGACACTGGCCTGGGGTGTTTTTCCTAAAAAGGTACTGAAGTTCCTGGCCTTTAAAAGCCAGTGTAGCAGCCAGTTAGCCCGGCCCTGGGTCTCTGTGTGAATCCCCTCCACTCCTTCACCCTAGGCTCCTGAAAGGTCATTTTCCTATGTATGAAATTCAGTAAGTGAATTCCTGCCTATTCAAAACTCGATGTGTGGTGTCCTGGGGATATAAATAAATTTGGATTCTCATTTTAAACGTAAACAGAGTGGCCTCAAGATCTTAGTGTCCCACTGGCTCTTGACTCTAACTAAGGGTCTTGGAAAATTAACAAACTCACCCATAGCAAGTCTCGGAGTAAATATCGTGGTACACCCAGCTGCTCCCCTATTCCAGGTGGCTCCCCTATTCCAGGTGGCTTTGCCTTAGGAACCCTGGGTATTTGAGCAACAGCCTGACAGCGTTTTCCTCCACTGACCACAGACCCTTCTGAGATAGGTAGACATTGTGTCTTGCCCTCCCTTGCAATTCTCTGCCCCAAGGCTGCAAGTCTAAAGTCCAGCAACTGAAATCAGCAAACTTGTTCTCTCTGGATGAGTTTAGGGAGCCTTTATACCCTGTAGCACATCACAACAGACATCTAAAAATCAGAGTGTCTATCCCAGGCAGAGATTATTAAGTAGTTATAATTGCCACCAATGATGCACAGGAGGAGGTGATGGCTTACTGTCCTCTGCAAATGTGCATTTTGCAACAACCACTAAGAAATACCCAGCACTTTGCAGGTACTATTCAAGGTCTCAACTGGTGCTGTGCAGTGATGCAGAGTTAGGGCTCTCGAGTCCAGTTATTTCCTTGTCCTCCAGTGTCTGTGTGTGTGTAAGGTAGTTTGTCTATGCAATGGAATGCTAATTAACCATAAAAAGATACATTTTTGAAATATGCTACATGGAATGGACCGTGAAATATTACACTGTTAAATAATCCAGATGAGAAACAAAGTTATTCTTTTTTTTTTTAGGTTTTTGGAGACAGGGTCTCGCTTTGTGGTTCAGGCTGGCCCTGAGCTCAGCCTCAGACTCACATCACAATCCTCCTGCCTCTGCCTCCCGAGTGCTGGGATTACAGGCGTGAGCCGCCACGCCCGGCACTGTGGTATGTGGTACTGGTTGTTGCTGGGTGTGAGTCTCCACACCCAGTGTTGTTATGTGGTTACCAGGGAATCGAACCCGGGTCCTTGCGCTTGCGAGACAGGCGCCGGAACCACTGAGCTAACTCCCCGGCCCGAGAAACAAAGTTATTCTATGTGAGTGAGGTTCCTAGATAGTTGAATCCATGGGGACAGAACATAGGATAGGGGTGATCGGGGCTGCAGAGGGAGGAATGGGAAACTGCTGTTTAATGCAGCCCGTCTTTCTGTTAGACACGATGGAGAAGTTTAGACGTGGAGAGCAGGGATGGTTGCACAACAGTGCAAAGGCCTTTAATGTTACTCAACTATAAACTTAAAGACAGTTAAAATGATACATTTTGTTACATATATTTTATCACTATAAGGAGTAAGTGCCTGGGCATTGAAAAGAAAAAAGTTACAGGAAGATATTGAGATGATACTAAGTGTTGAGTTCAGAAATTTAACTAGGAACAATCCAAGGAGAATCCACCAGGGGTGACATTTGCGATGGAGTTTGTGGGACGAGGGGACCACGCGAGCAAGGAGGCAAACCAGGGCAGGAGGAAGTGTGCTAGCGCACGGTGTGTTGTCATGGGGACCTGGTGGTGGCATTCTGTTCTGTTCTGCTTCCTGTTACACCCTTTGGCAGGGCCAGGTTTCAAGGGTCTTTGAGTTCATGTTAGCCTGTTCAGTTGGCAGGAGGAGTACAGGCTGGAGATGAGTGGGCAGGGAGGATGGCAGAAAGGGCAGCTGGAGGCACTGAATGAAATGGACTGAGGTGCAAACCGCGGCCAGTGGGCAGCCAGGCCACTGCTGCAGGACTCCCAGAGTAAGATGGTAGCCAATGAGCAAAAGAAAAGAAGGGGTAGGAGCTGAGAATTTAGCTCAGTGATTCGGGGTGTCTGACTGGGCAGCGCAAGATCCTGAGTTCAGTTTCTAGCAACCACACAACACAGTGCCAGGCATGGTGGCTCATGCCTATAATCTTAAGACTCAGGAGGCAGAAGCAAGACGATTGCTGTGAGTTCGAGGCTCACCTGGGCTGCATAGTGAGGTCAGGGCCAGCCTGAACTACAAAGTGAGATCCTAAAAAAAGCAAAAACAAAAACAAAAAGGCATTACTAAGCAGTGCTTCTCAGATTGTTGTGGCCAGGGAAATACTGGCAGTGTTGTTCAATGCAGATTCTGGCCCAGCAGGTCTCAGCTAGATTAACAGTCCTGGGTCTTTAACTGGCTCCTAGTGGCTGGTTGGTCACTCTCTGTGTAGTACAGTCTTTGAGAAATGAGCTCCACTCATGTATCAGAGCTAGATGCTGTCCTGGACATCGCCGGGGCCGTAACAGACCACCCACACTGGGTAGTTTAGAAGCTAGGGGTGGTGGCACATGACTGTGATCCCAGCACTTGGGAGGAGAAGGCTCAAGGATCATGAGTTCAAGACCAGCGTGAGGAACATAGTGAGACCCTATCTCCAACAGCAGCCCCCAAAAAATAAATAAATAAATAAAAGGAAGGAAGGAAGAAAAGAAGGAAAAAGTCATTAGAGTTGACTCTATCCATGAGTTCCACATCTATGGATTTAACTAACCTAGGATTGAAAATATTTAGGAGAATAATTGTGCTTGTATTAAATGTGTGGATATTGTTTTTGCTGATCATTATTCCCTCAAGAATGAAATATGACAACTCTTTGAGCAGCATCTCTATGGCATTTGATGATGCATTGGGTATTGTTGTAGTACGCATTGTGTCACGTTTCTGGGAGGATGGGATAGGTTATATGTAAATATATATTTTATACCAGGGACTGGAACATCTGTGGAGTCCGGTGCCTCAGGGTTCAGGAGCCAGTCCTCAGGTGTTCAGAGCATGGCTGAGGATGTTGTCATCATCGCCACCCCTCCTGTCACGCGTCCCTATGCCGGCCTTGCTCAGGACCAGTCTGTTTTGAGGTGATGGACTGATGGTAGCTAGGTCTGGAGCCACCCTGAGGACTTCCTCACCTCCTGTCCGGCACCTGGTGCTGGCTGCCCCCTGGGACCTTGGCTGGGTCCACCTCAGTCTACCCACGGCTTCTCCACGGGAAGCTCTCTTCATAGCTTCACTCGACATCGGGATCCAAGTATCCCAAGAGAGACAGCCAAGCGGAAGCGCTGTCACCTTGGTGTCCTCCACAGTCTCAGTGTCACTTCTGTCACCTTCTCTGTGTGAGAAGCAGAGCCAAAGCCACCCACAGGCCACCTATAGGCAAGGGGAGGGTGGTTAGACTTCATGTGCTGAAGGGCGAAGTGTCCAAGAACCTGCAGACGTGTCTTAGGACCTCCACTGGTGGTGCTGGAGAAAGCGTGGGGCCAGGCCTATCAGCCTATCATGTGTAGGCTGCACAGTGACTTCAGGGATTAGGTCAGCAAGACCTTGTTTCAAAACAAAGCAAACAAAAAAAGAACAGACAAAAACAGAAAGCTATGCATAAGTGTACCAGGGAAGTTGACATGACTGTCAGCTTCAGCAGGCAGGCGGCTTTGTGTATATCTGGAAACTATCTCCCCCCTAGAGAATAAGCTTGTGGAAGCAGGATGGGGTCTCTTTCTCTGCAATAGAGAGTGCTCGGTAGAAAGGGGCCCGGTGAATATTGTGGGGCGGATGAAAGAACAGGAAAGAAATAAAGGACCAAGGTTCTGAGACCAGAAGAAAAAAATACTGGGGTGTTAGGAACCTGCTCAGAACTGGCCTCTTGGGAAAGGGTCCCGGGTTTGTCAGAGGCTGCTAGGTCTGTCCTGACCTGCACCGTGAGGCCTGCATGGGACCAGTGGCTACAGGAGACCTGGGTCTTCTGGGAAACTTCCTTCCTGGTGTGTGCCCTAAATGGAAAGTGAAACTGAGATTTCAGGAGAACAGAAACATCCGCAGCGGCTCGTTGGCTTCTCACGGTCCCTCGTTTAGAAGCTACTCTCCATTTCCTGTTTATGGCCTGAGCCAGAGCAGAAGTGACCGGAGCTCTCAGGGGTGGTTTCTCTGGGGTTTGAGCTAGATCAGCAACAGGAACCACTCAGGGCTCTCCCAAGACAGCAGCCCTCGCCTCCCAGCCAGGCTGGTAGCTTTGTTTACATCCTAGCTTTAGGCCCTCAGTGTCCTGCTCCTAGCCAACCCCACACCCCAAGTTGCCAGGGGCCATGAAGTGAGTGTGGAGCACACAATTATCAGGGCTTGCTGAGCAGCTCAGTTTTGCTTTGCAAAACCCCATGAGTCTGTCAGTGAGATCCCGGAAAGGCTGCCTCATCAGTCTTGTCTTAGGACATCTGCATATCAGAACGTTTGTTTCAGTCAGGTGTAGCGTATGTCTGGAATCCCAGCACTCTGGGAGGCCGAGGCAGGAGGATCACCATCTTAGGCCCAGCCTGGGCAATTTGGTGTCTTAGCTAGACCCTGTCTCAAAGTAAAAAAATAAGAAACAAGGCTGGGCTTGGTGCAGAAGCCCTGGGTTCATTCCCTAGTACCTAAACAACAAACAAGCAAAGCAACCAGACTGTCTGTCTCGGGACTTGTTGCAGTGACAGAGCCAACCTGTTGGCTTTTAGGGAGTGATCCAGGCTGTGTGCTGGAGCTGGGCACAGGCAGGGGTGTGAGCATGAGAAATGCCGGGAGTATGACAGGAAAGCAGCTGAGTAACTGCAGGATGACTTAACGCAGGGCTTCTACCTCACAGTTCTTCCCTGCACACCCTCAGGCATTTGTGTGCACACACCTGTGTGTGTATGTACATATATACACATACGTGTGCACACACGCCTCCTAGAAGGGCCTCCCAGAAGATGAGCCATTTCAGCTACACCTAAACTATGAGATACCAAGAGATTCCAGGCAGAAGCCTCTCCGTCTCCCTCTCTCTCCCCCTCTCTCTTTCCCTCTCCCTCTCCTTCTCTCTTCCTGCACCCCCCCCCCTTCGGTACTGGGAATTGAACTCGGGACCTGGCGCTTGCCAGGCAAGTGTGGCACCACTGAGCTACACCCATCACCTGGGAGCCTTTCTTGCCTGCTACATCCTCTAGCACAGCGGCACCTTCCAGCATCTGTCTCATTTACTCCAACTTCTGAGTATTATTCATACCCACAAGAGATACAGACAGCACGGTTCACACACTCATCCTCAGTTGGGGGGATAAGAACAAGAAATACCAGTGGATGAGACAGGCGCTGTCAGCCTTTGAGCCCCAACGCTGCAGGCCTGGCAGACATTTCCATGCCAGTCACCCCTGGGGCTCTCTTCAACCTGGCTCTCGCACAGGGGCTGTGCTCCCTGCAGCAGGCCCACTGTCGCTGTCTTCAGGGCTTTGTCCTGGGATGCTGTCATCCTGGCCAACCCAGCCCCTTCAGGGCTGACGTCTGAGAGGCCTCTGAACCATTCTGGGGACAGGAGTCCAGGCAACCCCTGGCTACAGTGTCCAGCTCCCCACCATTCCACAGTGCTGCTTTCCCATCTCCCCACCACCAGGGGCACCCTAGATCCTCTCCCCTGCTGCCCCTGGGGAAAAGTGCGCCACCCCAACTACCTTCTTATAGTGAACTTTGATCTTTGCCAAAGACCCCAAGGCCCGCTGGTCCAAAGCAGCCTTCACCACAGTTCTCCCTCACTCCAGCTGAGGGACTGCTAACCCGGCCACCTGCTAGCTGTGGATGGCAGCAGACATGAAGGAAGCGGCCACACAGATGTTTCCTAGACCTTCCCTGTCAGGTCTCTCTGTTCTCAGGGTTGTAATGCAGCGAGCAGGGTACTCAAGCTCCCTGAGAACAATGTCTCTATCTGTGGGGAAGGACTGGAGTTTGCATTCTTCTTTTTAAATTCCTGATTCATCCCAAAAGAATTGTTTTGTGAAGCACAATGAAAAGGAACCATTAGAAAAATGGAATTTTACAAAAAGACTTCAAGAATACAGGTGTGCATTTATGAGCAGTAGTGTTACTAGATTCGCCAAGAGTCACGAAGGAGCCTAATCATACTCACCTGGCAACAGACCGGTAACCCGCTGGGGGAGGGGCCCATGGCCATGGGCCACGTACTTGGAAAGCCTCGGCTTAGAACATCTAGAGGAAGGACAGCACCTCCTGAGTTCTAAAAACGTGGGACATGGTGAACTGCAGACCCTTCGGGAGGTGGAAGGAGAAGCTGGAAACAGAGAAAGCAGGAAGGAAGGTTCACAGGACTGCACCACCCCTGGGGCCTGAGGGCTCTGCTGTCTTCCTGAGTCTCATCACAGGGTGACATGGATTAAGCAACATGGGAAAGGGACTTAGCTCACTGGTCTCTAACTTCTAGTAGTTGTTCAATAAATTTCCAAGCCGTGAAGAGAGAAGTACTCCCATTCTGTACCATTCTTTTTTTTTTAGGTTTTTTGAGACAGGGTCTCGCTTTGTGGTTCAGGCTGGCCCTGAGCTCAGCCTCAAACTCACATCACACCAATGCTCCTGCCTCTGCCTCCCAAGTGCTGGGATTACAGGTGTGAGCCACCACACCCGGCACTGTGGTATGTGGTACTGGTTGCTGCTGGGCGTGAGTCTCCACGCCCAGTATGGTATGTGGTTACCGAGGAATCGAACCCGGGTCCTTGTGCTTGCAAGACAGGCGCCAGAACCACTGAGCTAACTCCCCAGCCCTCTGTACCATTCTAAGTCATCTTCACTGAGAAGGGGAGGTCACTGCTCTCCTGCCTCACCCGATACTAACAAAGTCTCCATAAACACAAGTTATCAGCTGGAACAAATAATTCATGAAAGAAACTCAAGATGGCTTTCTAGGCCACAGGCACTATTGCACCTTTGTGGAATGGTTCAGCTTTGCATCCTGATTTTTTAAAATTCTCTTTTCCATTTATGACACAAAATACCACCTTGAATTTATTTATTCCAGTGACTGACTGTCACCCTGCAGAACCAGAGCCATGGGAGCAGAGGGCACGGAGAGCCTGCAGAATGTATGTTTATCCTGAGGCCTGCTGGACCCCTGTTTTGCAGCAGAGCCACGCATTAGTCAGCTTGCTCTCAGATGTGCTGCTGTAACGAGCAGCTCCAGCCATGGTGTCTTTCTTGTGCATGTTTTATGTTGGATGGGGAGGGTTATGGCTCAGTTGTAAAGGGCTCCAGCCAAGGACCCAGGAAGAAGGAGTAGCTTGTCTGGGACAAAAGAAAAGAGACTAACCATCTGCAGTTTCATCCACTGGCCATGGCAAATCGCATCACCAAGCTAGGCATCAGCAGGTGGGGAAGTATGCTCCTCCCATAGGGTAACGGTGACCAGGTGTGATCCTCTCATAAAGGAAGCAGGAAATAAGGAAATGTAATTGGATCTTCCCCGTGTGTCATGAGTACTACCTAATTTTAGTCCCGTTATACTCTAGGAGATATATAATACTATCCTCATTTTATAGAAGGGAAAATTGAGACTTAAAACGGCTAACTGACTTACCCAAAACATGGCTGAAGTTTGCTACAACTACCTGTCCTGAAGCTAGGCCAGTGTCTTGGGCTGGACTCATTTTCCAGTACTTTGTGCTATTCTGTAACTGTGTAGTGTATGTCTGAGCCCGACACTGTGCTAGGCTCTGGAAATGTGGTGATGTGTGAAATGGACACTATCAGGGCTGGGGAGTTAGCTCAGTGATTCCGGCGCCTGTCTTGCAAGTGCAAGGCCCCAGGTTCAATTCCCTGGTAACCACACACAATACTGGACGTGGACACTCATGCCCACCAGCAATCAGTACTACATACCACAGTGCCGGGCGCGGTGGCTCACACCTGTAATCCCAGCACTCGGGAGGCAGAGGCAGGAGGATTGCTCTGATGTGAGTTTGAGGCTGAGCTCAGGGCCAGCCTGAACTACAAAGCGAGACCCTGTCTCAAAAAAAAAAAAAAAGAGGGGGCCGGGGAGTTAGCTTAGTGGTTCCGGCGCCTGTCTTGCAAGCGCAAGGGCCCGGGTTCGATTCCCCGGTAACCACATAACAATACTGGGTGTGGAGACCCACACCCAGCAGCAACCAGTACCACATACCACAGTGCCGGGCGTGGTGGCTGACGCCTGTAATCCCAGCACTTGGGAGGCAGAGGCAGGAGGATTGTGATGTGAGTTTGAGGCTGAGCTCAGGGCCAGCCTGAACCACAAAAAGCGAGACCCTGTCTCAAAAAACCTAAAAAAAAAAAAAAAAAAGAAAAG